>NDXB01021592.1:0-68664 GCA_002631895.1 Agapornis roseicollis | reverse complement strand
AAAAGAAAAGAAAAAGGAAGAAAATCATAGATCTTCATACAGGAAGAAAGCATTTTTATAGACTTGTCAGAACTCCTAAATAACACAGATTACAGAATTCTGTCAGGGAATTACTGTATTAGAACCTTAGTAATAGGCACGTTGACACTTGAGAGCATCTTTGGGGACAGAAACTCATTCATTTGCTCAGTATGACTACTCCTGAGCTCAACGAATGGATGAATTTCCTTTAAAAGATGATGTGTCCATCCAAAGACACCAGAGCACCAAGGAAGGTCTGTTTAGATATATAGACTTTCTGCTTAGCTTCTAGATTTTATGGGAACAGCCATTCCCAGTGTAGCACATGTGGTTCCTGAATTTTGGTTCAATTAAAGTTGAGGTCTGCTTTTTTTGTGCTCAGTAGTTTGCCTTTGCATATTTAGGGCTAATTTCCAAGATGTGAAAAATCTACTAAATGATAATTAAACCACTCCATGGGAAGACAAAACAAATTGTCCAGACCTCAAGCCTTTAGCAACACAGGAACTATCTAAAGACTTGAGAATAGCATGAGATTGAATCAGTGGGAGAGTGTTTTCGTAGCTGCAGCTGACATAACACAATGGATAAGACCACAGGGTTGACATGCAATTCCAATAAGAAGAACAAAACAACAACTTTTAGGAGATGATTGAGAGTACAGCCTTATAGAGAAAAACTACAAGCCATTGTTGCAGCAAGTGTATATCACTACCTAAAGTGATTCTGGTGCTTGCCCAGCTATGGAGGCAAGGTGCATCTTGTCACTGTTGTTGCCACCTCACCTGTGCCCTGTGTGTTTAGATGAGTTTCTTTGAAGCCCAGAGCCATAACTTTATGCCTAACTCCACAGCACCCAGCTGTCACTGTGGCCCCATAACCTATGGGGTGTTCATACTCATGGACTAACAGCTGCAGTCAGGAGGAGAGCCTCAAGTAGACAACAAGTGGTGAATAGATTAAAAGACAAGGATATGACTATTACAAAAGCAAAAGAGTAGAAAATATTCACAACAGCCAGAATTAGCACAGCATATATCATAACTAGAAAATTACAATACTTCAGATAGTTGAATGGGTTTATACAAAAGCTTTTCTTTTTTTTTTCTTAGTTGCAATTTCTTTCCTTCAGTTACAGGAACCATAGAAAGTGTCACCAAAATCCAGCCAACTCTGAGCACTGGCACAGAGAAGTCTTTTGGCAACTCACACTAATGTGCACAAGAGTGCACAGTCAGAAGGTAAAGACAGACCCAACTAAAATGGCTCAAAACAGACAGCAGCTCATTAAATCTCAGATGAATCTGTCCAGTGCACAACACTTAAATCTTTTGTGACAATTGTAATGTTAACGACTAGAAGACAGAGCTCCATTATGTCCCAGCTTAGACTCCTCAGTGACAACCATAATGCTTTGCCATCCTGCTGCAGCTGATGATCTGGCCTCCTTAGTGAGCAGAGCACTGATTTTTACTCACTGTCTTTAAGTCAGCACATTTGGTATCACAGTGTGACTTGGAAACTATGCTGCTACTTCATATAATATGTCAAAATCACCCAGAAACCTCTCAGAGGGTAAACGAGGCAAATCTTTGTATGGTTAATAATATTATCCTTGTCAAAACATAGTTCTGCTATCGCATATTTCTTTACTATAACTAAAGCTATACTCCAGCCGCCCTTACTAATCCTAGGCAATGCTGAGCAGTCACATTCCTCCCGCATTGTTTTGAATAAATGTTTACTCCAAGGCCTAAATGTTCTCAAGTTGAGAGTGAGAAAATGGCATCTGGGTTATGTGTATATTTTTACCACAGATCATTAATGCAGGAGTTGGCTACACATCCCACTCCTTATTTAATGGGAACTAAAGACTAAAGCAGACACAGTTTCACGCCAAGCTCAGGAGAATGCTACCACGTGGAAGGAGGTATTAGTTTGCTCTCTGCAAGATCCATTCATCTATATGAAAACTGTCAGTTCATGGGTTTATGATTTTCCACATATGTCATAGGCATCAGTTTCGAGTAGGCTTTTTAATCCTACCCCTGTATCTATGCGTGCTGGAATGTGTGTATGTGTATATGTGTGTATATCTTAGAAACATCCAGCTGTGAGACAAACTTTTGGTAATTGACTTGTCCTAGTAAAAATTCCTCCCTGTTTAATAACTTTTGGTCTACTTTGCATCGTTGCAGTTGTCTTTGCTGGCTGACTTCCTCCTCCTTTCTTGTTTATCTTGCTGTGTGTTATTAGGGGACTGCTCCATGTGAAACAAGAGGAAATACCATTACTTTTCCATCTCTGGATTTTAACTGTTGTGTTACACATTTTGGGAGATGTACATAGAGTGGAGAGAGGTGGCAGGGTAGAAATTGGTGAATGTTTTGCTTATCTTAGTGAATGGCCACTTCCCCAGACAGAATATTTTATCTAAGAGCAAATAGTCTTCCATTGCTTTTAGGTATCTGAACACAATATTATTTTAATGTACTCTTTCCAATACCCCTGTGAGGTAGCTATTAATAGTTCCTATAGATATTACCATTATCATCTTTCTGATATCCGTAACAAACACAAAGAGGGAAAGGTCCATACCCTGTGTAAACTGACATCTTAGGAAGAATTTAGACACCAAAGACCAAAAAAAAATCATTATTTTGTCTCTCATGTTACCCAACAGACATAATACTAGAGAAGTTTCAACTTTTATAAGCAGAGGTCTGTATCTCAGCAAACTAAGATGTGACTCAGTATCAAATAGACTGAGAAATAATTCTTTTGTCAATTACATATGAATGATCAGGAACATCAAATGAGGTGTTCCTGCAGTTACAACGCACTGGAGGGTATCTGATGCAATATGATCTACTTACAAAGCATCCTGTACATGAGTACTATGTGCAAAGCATACTGTTGGCTATTGCATTCATTAACACAAAGAAATGGCGGTAACAGAGTTCTTCCATTCAGGAATTTAATAGCTGAAGTGCTTGCAGGGTCCCAGATTAAATTCTCACTTCTGCTGAGCAAGTTCAAACCCACAACCTTCCTACCTTCCAGCCTAAGCTGTACTTAGTACCAGTATCTGACTCTGCTCCTCCTCCTAAGATGACTCACAGATTTCAAAGAAGAACTTGAGACCTGTCAGGGTTTATTACTCCAGTGGTTAGGGAAGTACCTTGGGAATATGTGACATGGTTGCCAGATTTTTCCCTAGGATTGGTTTGTATGTTCTACTTGAAGTCTGTTTCACGTGCACCGTTGGTTTTAGTCTGGTAGGGCAAATGGCCAGTAACATTCCCAGGCACTGTGCTTTGTTGAGTTCAGAAACTTATGGTTTCTCAGTTTTTAGCATTCCAGGCCATTCTCCCATGTGAAGCTCCTACCCTCAACATCATCATGGCATGCAGTGAGGCTACCGGACAGCCTGCAATGCATGTATACTATATGAATTGGGAATGCTGTAGGGATGGGAAGCAAGAGAGGTCACATGGAAAAACCATGATGAAGAATAAGGAAAGATTCATTTAGGAATGAATGACAACAAAGTTTGAATAAAAAGCTTGCAGTACAGTCAGCAGATGGCCTAGTGTGGGGTTTCTTGGGAAAACCAGGGTATCACTTCACAAATAGTTATGTCCTAGTGTCAAATGAGATCCTTCTGGACAGGGACAAGCTGAATTCTGCAATTCCTGTTTAAGTGCTTGCCTTTGCAAGCTAAACAACATTTATTTAAATGGTAGTTAAGCATAAAGACAAAAGGAGTAAGAATGTAAACACAGCAAACCAATTCAGGCCCATTTCTCCTCTCAAGGACTTAGCCTAAGGCATTTGAGCCTCTGCCTTACATTCCCACAAGTTTCAGACAGCATACCGGCTTTGTTTATTCTTTTAAAGAGGTTTATGGAAAAGCAGACTAATAAGTTTTGCACTAAAAATTAAAGTAATTAGCTGGGAAGACCATTGACAACATAAATACTATTCAAGTGTATAGCTAAGTGCTATGTAAACTACAACTGCATTGGAAAGTGTGAGGAGAGGTAACTAAGCCTAAGGAGATCTTAAATAAGGTTAGATAGAAAAGGAAACTCTCATCAATTCAAAATCATTGTGTCAAAGCCAGTGAGTCTAAGCTGTATAAGTACTATTTCATCTATTATTAAGGCCTTATCACAGATGACTGGCTCTCTCATTCTCCAAAGCAAGAGAAAACTTGCTAGCTAATTTGAGAAGGCTTCTTTTTGTGCGGCTGGATTTTTGGCATACCATAACTCAGCCCAGTTTGGAGCCTTGTAAAAGTCACTTATCTGAGCCTACCAGTAGCCAAAGGGAGCACTGTGAACATTCCCGCTGGAGCTGCCAGCGAAATAACGGCTCCCTAAGGATTAACTTCTCAGCTAAAAAGAAAGCAAGCCTGTGTTACCGCAGCATAATGGCCTTCATCTGTAACCTAGATCTTGGCTGGTTTCTTTCAAATGCTTTTTCACTATGCTATCAGGAAAGGGAACAACCTGCGCAGTTCCCAGTATCAAATGGTGCCGGTAGGAGCCCACTGTCCCTGCTCTGAGCCCTTTTAGAGAAAGCCTGAGAAAAGGAAAAGGGTTTTGAGAGGCTTTCTTGAAGGGAGGCAGCACTGCTCCCTCATAAAAGAACAGTTAGAAGAGACTATCCCTGTGTGCCGTGCTGCCCTAAGGTGTGGATCCAGGGAACAGGAGGGCTATCACCACTGCAGTTTCTGGTCACCCGGCCCTTGAGAGCAAGGGTCCATGTTGTACAGTGGTGTGTCACATACCAGGCCGAAGTGCTCAGCACTGGCTGCAAACATCAGTGTCTCATCCTGACTTTTGGGAGGGGCTGTGTCTAAAATAAAACCAGAAAAGATCACCTTAACAACCTCTGACTGCCAGCTTGTTCTGTGCCAAAGGGAACAAGACATCTGCAATCTCCCACAGGCACTTAGACCTTTCTGCCTAGAATTTGATATAGCTTCTCCTGCTGAAAGCTTTCCAAGTAGATTTCTACCATGAAGGATGACAGGGAGCCTGAGTCTGCAAATGCTTGTGCTCAGAAACATTTGTCCTCCATTAGACAGTCTGTTGTCTGATCACAAGTGATGGTGCTGGAGCAGGAAGGAATAAACCCCAGAGCCCATCCACACTGAAGGCCACTCAGTGCAAGTACAGTACAATTGCACTGACTTCAAAAGGGGGCAGTGTTAAATTATGCTGAGTCCTTAGAAATTGTTACCCCCTTTATCTTGAGAGCTGTGGACTCCTGATGGCTCAGACCACATCCTGGTTCCTTACAGGAGATTTATCAGATGCAGAGTAGGAAACTAAAAGGCAATCTGGAACTGGTAAAGGTAGGTAAGTTGGAAAGGGGGAGATTAATTTAGATGTCTAACTTGGAAAGCCTCAGTTCAGAAACAGCATTCCTATACAGTAAAGAGAGAGAAATAATCTATTAGAGCTCAATCCCTGCCCTGCTAATCTGAACTCTTTATGTGAGGTACCTACATCTACTGATTTACTCCACAGGGTGCCCCAATAGACAGCCCTGGTTTTGGAAACCTTAAATAGCCATAGAATAGTTAGGGTTGGAAAGGACCTTAAGATTATCTAGTTCCACCCCCCAAGAAACATAGTAAAATGCACATCCTTACCTGCTCTGTGAGGAGCTGTCAGGTACGTGATACATGAAGACATTTCCTCTGGAGGCAGCAGCCCAGTGACTGGCCATGTTTATGATGGGACACGTGATAAACTGGTCACTGATAAAAAAGGAGGAAGAGGAACAGAAACAGTCACATAATGGAATAAAGGAAAGACATCCCTCCTCAACCAACAGACCTGTCTCTATATTGACTGCCTACTTTAAACCCCCCCAGACAGCTCATATCTCTACCTGCAAGCCCACTGTGGGAAACCACATTAACCACATTCATAAGTCCTGGAAGATTTAGAATTCACTAAAATTGCTGCTTTATGGAGTGTTGAACAATGGTAATGATACTAAATAAACCAGATCTGACAAGTAAGGATTATCCTGGCCAAAAGAAATATTCCTATTTTAGACTAGTTTATGGAAGCCCATGCTTATAGCATAAAGCTCCTTCTTCTGGAAGCACTAGGTTGCAATGGCATTTACTAAAAGGACATGTATTTCCTGTATTAAGGATCAATAATATCATTACTGCATTTGGATCTGCGTGATTTTTTGGGGGTAGAGTGTCCAGCACTGGAAGTGGGAAGGGACTACTTTTGGAGATACCATGAAGGGCCTCTGGCAGGCCTCATCAACATGGAAAATCTGGTTTACTATTTCTGGTGAGAAAGGTTAAACAAGAAGAGTGCAATGAGATAATGATAATAAGTTTATCATCAGGTACTGCAATGCAAAGGTATGAGACACGCAAATGTATCTAAACCTTCCTAGTTCCAATTGCCCCAGAAAGTAGGTCTGGAAGGTGGGTGAGCAGTAGCTAAAAGGAGCACAAGCAGTTCAAGAGGGGCAGGCAAAAAACAGGACACCTTACTGCAACATATCTCATTATGATTCACCAAAGCAATATTGCATGTACACATATCACCACTTCTCATTCTACATGTGCCTGAAGACTCAGCAGTCTTTGGGTGTTTATATATCCATAACTACATGAGCACACACAAGCGTATCTGCTGCGGAAGTGGGAGGTTTCAATTCTCAGTGTAGTGAATCTGAAGCAGTAGCTGCTCCTTCAGACTTGTAAGGTAAAAAAAGAATGACTGATGCAAGAAAGAACAGTGTCAGAGAAGCATAAAAACACGTTGCTATATTTAACTGGTACGAATATGAAAGGCACTGTTTGGGTAATTATCTTCGTTCAGCAGAGTTTATTTTAAGCCCATCTGTGAGACCACAAGCTATGAGCTGACTGACCACAATGTTCTTTGACGGTTATGGTTGACAACACCCTTATGAAACGAAAATTACTGCTCTTCACATGCCTACCAGTATGGGGTTTTAGAGGAGCAGATGGTCTTTGAAAACTAGGGAGCCTTTGGAGAGCATTAGCTCTCGAGAAATGTTGTGAGATAGATTTGAGATACATTTCACCACTTCACAATTGATTCTCAGTGCTATGGAGGGGGGTGAAGTCAGCTCTTCTGGGGAAGTAAAGAAGCAAAACTGAAATGGCTGTTTCTTACAGGCATGGCATACCAGAGGCTTTTGTTGGGGTATTTTGTTTGTGGTTTTTTTTTTTCCTTTTATTTGAAATAAAAAGAAAGAAAAAGAAAATCAAACTTGTTTTATGCCTGGGAAAAATACCAGACAATTGCAGCTAAAACAGGTTTAAAGTGGAAATATTTTAAAACCACAAGATATGCACAATATGCGTAGTTTACAACAACCACTTCTGTTGCTTTCTCACACTCTGTAACCCTGTTAAAGCTTTAGCAGTCAGTTATAACTTCCTGACACAGAACTCTCCTCAGGTTACACATCTATTCTGGTAGTAATTTTTTATTCAAATAAATACAAAACCACAAAAAAAAAAAAAAGAGAAAAAGCACACAAAAAGCACACAAAAAAGCTCTCTTCTGCCCTATATGTATGTTGTAGGTCACTGTCATTCTGTAACTGCTGTCTCCCCTCCCATTCTGCTGTAGCTGGAGTGATTTCCAAAGTGTTTATAGCAAAAGATTATCATCAGATGTCCTGGTTTCACTATTCATCCTCTTGCTTGCTCATGGTGACTCTTTAAGACATTCATGTCTTTCCTCAGTCAAGTCATTTGCCTCACACCATAAACAAGCAGGTAATCCCTATGCCCAGGAGGCTGCGGCAGGGCTCTCACAGGCTGAGAGCCAGAGGAGCTATTTGTGTGTCACATCCTGCTGCAAACAAGAGGCTTGCTGGCAGCTGTAGCTTTGCAAAAGTCAGTGTTTGCACCACACTGAGCCCTGGGCTGAATGTGGATGATCAAATGTGACAGCCCTGTGTTATAGCAGCTTCTGATAGAGGTATCTCTGAATAGGAAGAGGAGTTAAAATTCAAGTCCTTCCGTGGTTTGTTATGGCTTAAAACTTTACTGATCTGACTAAAAGATTATAGCCCCATGGGTAACAGTGGTGATAGAAAGATATTGAAGTTCTGGCTTTAACACCCATGGACCACAGTACTTCCACATGCACTGTATACAGTGGCCCCAAATACCACAGTGATGGGTGGCCTGTCCCTAGGACAAACTTCACCTTGATAAAGACCCCATATCCCTGAGGTCCAAGTACTTCATCTGTCTCCACTCCCTTTTCATTAAACACCTTGTGGTATGCAGGGAAGTGGTGGAGTTACCATCGCTGGAGGTATTTAAAAGACATGTAGATGCAGTGATTAGGGACATGGCAGCACTGGGTTAATGGTTGGACTTGATGATCTTAAATGTCTTTTCCAACCTATATGATTCTATGATTCTGTGAAATGCTGCACAGTGCGAGACTTGATAAATGGCACAAAGCTCAACCCACGGCCTTCTGACTTGTTTACTCCATGACCTCAATGCACCAGCATACCTGGACCACCCAGAAACCTTCCCCAAACAGATTTGGTCACCACTGTCTTCTATCAGATGTTTCCAAGTGAATCTTGGCTCCTGTTCATCTCCTGCTCCCTGAGGCTCCCCTGGAGCAACTGTGCAACTCTGATTAAGGACAGAAAGGAAAATCTCATCTCTAAAGTCTCATGGAGAGGCTCACAGTAAGACCAGGATGTTCCACCATGCAACTAGGTCTCTATGGCCTACCATTAGTGTCATGACTGCTGTGTTCAAAAGGGCAATGAACTTTTCAAACTGATTGTTATTCAGAACTGCTGGACCTTGATGCCATAGGCAATTAAAGATTGATGCTAGCATATAGACTATGTGGTGTGAACATGGCCCACCACTCATCTTCCACTTCCTAATGGTCTCTCCCTGTAATGCTTCAAGGCAAAGGATGGGAACATGTACCCTAGAGGTAAGCTGTTCATGTGTCTGATGACATTTCACCCCAACTATTTCCTTCATAAGAGGCCTGGAGGCACTCTGAGTCTACAGTGTATCCTGGTGGATCAAACAATGTGAGAGTCAGAGTTGTGTGTTCTCCTTTCACCTCCACAAGAAGATTTCCTAATGAAGCATCCTATTGCCCAATTCTGCTTTCTCTCACCATGGGAAATCATACACGAAAGGAGCAAAATGTGTATTGGATGACATTATGCAATCACTGTACACTGCCATAAATGATTACACTAGGGTCAAGAAAATAGAGGAGTAAGTTTAAGGGGATTCTTCTGGCATGGACAAAATAGAAATTAGCAATGGAGAGAATGGGGTTGAGAACCACTTTTCTAAACATTCACAAATGCTTCACCATTTTACACAGGATAACTTTAGGAAGTCTGATCTTGTGAAGAATTTTTTTTTTTTTTTGCAGGTTTCATAATATCAAAGTTAATGTAATTGCTGAAATCAAAGTTTTCAAATATGACCACACTCCAAGTTTTCAAAAACTGGAAGTATCTAAATGTATAATTAGGTGGCTATGAATAAAAGCTAGTCTGTTCTGTCACAGGTATGAGAGGACTCAGTAGTCGATACAGCGTATACAAACAACCAACTCATCTCTGA
The DNA here is from genome assembly GCA_002631895.1 of Agapornis roseicollis. Classification (NCBI taxonomy): domain Eukaryota; kingdom Metazoa; phylum Chordata; class Aves; order Psittaciformes; family Psittacidae; genus Agapornis; species Agapornis roseicollis. The sequence continues at coordinate 58,991 of NDXB01021592.1, read as the reverse complement.
CATGAAAGAGCTCACAGAGAAGCATTAGCATTCGGTATTCAATATACAGGTTAGGAAAAGATTATTCAAATTTTTACAAGGCATAAAAGTCAGTTCAATTTCTGTTTACCAAATGCATCGGAAACCTCCTGGAAAATGAAATCATATTCCCCATTGTCTGTTCATTTACATAAGAATCACTCCAGTTTTTCAGAATATAAATGCACACTTGAGATAAGCAAAACAAACCTTGCTTAACCCCAATCACACAGCTGTAGTAGGATGAGTTTCTTACCGGGTGGCATTTTCCAAAGCCCTGGAAAAGGATGAATAATCATCAGTTGAATGTTCGAGGGAGTAATACCACGTAGCTGCACCTTCAATGAATGAGTTGGAGTCTTCTCCTCCTAGAGAATTTTGCAGAGCCTGGTAAAAGGCTGTTTTGCTGTTGGCTCTTCCTTGACTTTCTTCAAATTTCTAAGAACAAAATGCATACAAGGGATTTACAAAAAACACCAAAAGATACATTTTTAGTGGAACAATATAGGCTCAGATCTCCATGCTGGAATGGGTTGCCCAGGGAAACTGTGAATGTTCCATCCCTGGTGGTGTTCAAGGCCAGGTTGGACAGAGCCTTGGGTGACATGGCTTAGTGTGAGGTATCCCTGCCTATGGCAGGGGGCAGGGGTTGGAACTAGATGATCTTAAGGTTCTTTCCAAACCTAACTATTCTATGACTCTATGGTTTTATGATTCTATATTATCTGCTTTAGGCCTTGAAAAGAAATCATCCTACTCCATATCCCAATGCCAGTAGCAGCCATGACCTCCAAACATCATAACCCTTAGGGCCTCTCAGTGAGACCTACAGTGAACATGCTTTTCCTGTGATATGTGGACTGAAACCTTTCCTAACATAAAGGCATTTTCTCCAGAGCAGAGTGCCCATGTCACCTCAGACTTAGCAATAGCAAAGGGACCACCTTCTATGCCAAACCGCACACCTGACCTTAGTAAAGACTGCTTGAAGTTTTCAACATATCTTCCTTTGAGTAATATTTTCCTTTTTTTTTTTTTTCTTTTTTAATGATTTATTTCAAGCTCAGAAACGGAGCAACATCCTGGATAAAAAAAGTAACCTGAACTTCCCTGTTGATCAAGTCCTTCCTAAAGAGGGCACCTTGCAGGTGCACACTGACTGGGGCTTGGTATAAGAACTACTGAGAAAAAGATTTAATAAACTACTTATATTATTTTGGGCAGTCAGTCCAATGCAAAATAGGCTGGTGCCTGCCCAGTCCAGTTACCATAGCTGCTTTACTGAATATATTATTTTGATGGCTCACAGCTGGTTTTCATCACGCTGCTTGAAGGTCTTTCCACAACCCTATACAGAAAGTACAGAGGGAATAATTACTTTTCAACAGATTCACAGAAATGAAAGATGGAAAATAAGTCCCCATGTGCTGAGGCCGTGGCCTGTCCTTACTGACATATTCTAATCCTCTGTGCATTTTGATTGAGTGACTTTACAAGGGATTTCAAAACACTACCAAATATCCCAAGGTCTAAAAAGATTTTGGCAATTTCTCTGGTATCTGTAATAAATTCTTCTTGGCTAAATTTTGGCCCATGCAATGTGAAAAGAGTCACACGGTGCCAGTTTTCAGTAATACAGTTGCACTTCAGAAAAGATTTGTAACTCATACATGACACGTCACTTCATGTGCAAAAAGGCCACATATGAAATGAAACTCCACAGCACACTTGCCTGCAAAATCATTCAGTTCAAATACAGCAAGGACACGTATATTTTTCTGCAATAAATACAAACCATCGCTGAAGACTTGACTGCAAGTTCACTGAATTCTAAGCAATCTTTCCATCGGCTTTGGCATAGGCCAGTTCAGGTCCATATTAACCAGCAGAAGCATTGCTGCTGTCTAATTGGGAATCTCTCATTTGGAAACTGAGGCTGGAGGATTTGGCTACTAGTTATGGATAAGAATAGAGGCTTTTCAGCATCAGTGCGGCCCCCAAGCTCTTACATGTAAAGCATCACCCTGTACAAAGCAACATTCATGCAATTCTTCCATTTTATTGTTTTGATTTTTTGTTTGGTTGGTTGGTTTTTATGGATTTCTTACCTTATTTTGCACCTACTTAAAACAGAAAAAGAAAGAGAATAAAAGTATATAAGGTATTGATTATGTAGCCTAGGAACTGATCCTTCACTGCCTCATCAAATGCAAAGTATCAAATAAACATTATGGTCAAAAACCAGTGAGAGTGAGATGGATCATCACACAACACATGGTTAAGCTGAGAAACTCCTTGGCACGCAGTTTTGTTGATGCCCAAACTGCTGAAGATGAACTTTCATGAACAAGTTTTGAATTAAAGAAAATAAAAAAGAAAATAGGTTGATGGTTATTAAATAAAGACTAACTCAGGCTAGGCAGTCCCTGGGCTTCAAAGTGCTAGAGGTTTGGAGAGCATTTACCAGAAGCATCAGAATTGTTTACCCTATGCCTACAAATACCCACTCTTAGCCACTGCTGAAAACAGCATTCCGTGCTAAGTGGGCTTTTGATCTGACTCAGTGCGGCTGGTATTAGTTTTTTACTGTGCCTATGTACTAGTTTCTGTGATGTACACACTAGTTTCTGTGATGAAATACCCCCAAACATTCTGGTGACCTTTCTCAGCAGTCATTGATTATAGAGTGGGGTCCCTGAGGTGTGTTGAGCCAGGTGAAAGAGGACTCAAGAGGCAGAGATGGATGAGAAATAGAACTGGCATTTGTAAGACATCTTGAGATTTTTTTCATCCCAGCCAGCACTAAAATAGACCAACCTGAATCACGATTTCTCAAGTATCACTTTGGGTACAGTGTAATGTAATTTAAACATCTGATTTCAACATGACAGCACAAAACAAAGCAGTATGTTCAAAATAAAACCCATGAAAGGGGCTTAATAAAGCCCATAAAGGGCAAAGCTTCTTAAATTATCAGAAATCGATTCAATTTGACCAGCTTTCCATATCCAACAAATGTTTCTCATTGGAAAATACATGACCAAGGAACAATTTTCACATAGCAGTAGATATAACAGCTGCTACCAGATTAATAGAAGCAGCTGCACATTATGTAAAACAATTTACATTCTGTTAACCTTTAAGGAGGTATTAGCAGCTGACCTTAGAGTTATAGTGGGATTTTCAACTTACTTTAGAAAGTAAGTAAGAAAGTACTTGAAGACAGCAGGTGTACAACCTTCTACTGTTCTGGTGATGCAAAGCTGTTCTAAACACTGCCTAAATGGTAACTCAAAGAACGCTTACTGCTCTTGCTGCTGGAGAATATGAATGAATCTGCTCCAGTGTGCTATTTAAACAGAACTTGTAGCAGTAGGTAGTTACTTGCATCTTCCAAGAGGCAGAATGTACTTTACTGACAAACCAGAACAGTGGTAACACCAACAATGTATATACAGATTTTGGGTCTTCATTGTCTTTTGCTAAGTGTCACAAAAGATGGTGAGAGGCTGCCAGCTATTCAACAGAATCTTTCAGGGATTCCAGCTAGTTGCAAGAGGAAGTAAAAAACTGATATCAGCCCATATTCCTCACTGATGGCATTTATTAGGATGTTGCTCCCCTGGTCATTACAAGAAATATACACATATGTGCCATTTGTTATGTGTTGCTGAATACCCTAATCCACAAAGAAATTAACCAACTGCAAAATAGTACAGAATGGTCTGTATAGAATCATAGAATCATAGAATAGTTAGGGTTGGAAAGGAACTTAAGATCATCCAGTTCCAAGCACCCTGCCATAAGCAGGGACACCCCACACTAAACCATGCCACCCAAGGCTTCCTCCAACCTGGTCTTGAACACTGACAGGGATGGAGCACTCACAACCTCCCTGGGCAACCCATTCCAGTGCCTCACCACCCTAACAGGAAAGAATTTCTTCCTTAGACCCAATCTTAACCTCCCCTGTTTAAGTTTGAACCCGTTACCCCTTGTCCTGTCACTACAGTCCCTAATGAAGAGTCCCTCCCCAGCAGCCCTATAGGCCCCCTTCAGATACTGGAAGGCTGCTATGGGGTCTCCATGCAGCCTTCTCTTCCCCAGGCTGAACAGACCCAACTTTCTCAGCCTGGCTCCATATGGGAGATGCTCCAGTCCCCTGATCATCCTCGTGGCCTCCTCTGGACTTGTTCCAACAGCTCCATGTCCTTTTTATGTTGAGGACACCAGAACTGCACACAGTACTCCAGTATAGATCCAGTTGCTTACATGAAGTACATAAACTATATTTCTATCTATTCACTCCACTATCTTCTGCTTCTGGATTCTGAAGCCAACTAGATTTGTACTAAGGAGGAAGAGAAAAAGAAAAACACATATATTTAATGCCAGTAGGAACCATTAGATCCTCCCACCTGAGCATCACTTATAGCACAGGGATGAAACTTTGTCCACTTGGGAACTGAAATCAACATTTTTAGAGGTTTCTGCTCAGCTGCTCTAATCTATGGCTGCTCAAAGCTAATATCCCTCAAGGTCTGTCATGGGAATTGCAGTTAACAGGTTTGGGCTTAACTGCTCCATATGTCATATAATAGTGCATTATGGTACCACTTGGCATTCCCTTAACAAACTCTGCTTTGTTTCTCACTTAGTTTCAACCATTTGATGGCTGCACTGGGATGAGTACAAAGTGCTCCAGGAAGTGGTAAATCTGTCTCAGTTCACATGAATAAGCATTCAAGTGAATGTCATAAATGGTCATTTCCATGGGCAAGACATTGAGCACAATGTTCAGCATACTCTCTGCTGCAAGCACCACTGGGACACCACAGCCTTCAATTGTAAACAAATCAAAAATACATGTTTTGCTAGCACATAAGTGGTACCTTCTGTCCTTCTATTTCATTTTTAATATTAAGGGCTTTAAAAGGCATAAGTACAGTGATGCAGTGGGAATACAGAGACACCCAACACAACAAAATAAGCCCCCACAGAACAATATGGTGCCAACTGGATTTACCATCTTCAGGTCTGGCTACAGTCTAGAGGATTTACTCTCACTTGACCACTATGAGCTTATAAAACTTGCTTGCAACTCCAGTCTAAGGTGATAAGATTCACATCACATCTCAAACTTGCTTGCATCCAAATGGCTAAAAGTATCTCCTCACCATTTACAGGATCACTATTAACGGAGCAAGACTGGAATCAATAGAGCAAGACCTTGTCTGTATTTTCCAGCACAGCTATTCCCAGGAACAGGTCAGCAGGGGCAACTTTTTCTGTCCCCACTCTTTACATGTGACTACACTGAAATCAGTCATCCTAAAGGAGATGGAAATGAAGGACTTTGCCAATTCCATACTCTTGCCAGAGGATCTTTTAACTGCACTGTTTATCTACCCGAATACATGCATGGCTCTCCCCTCTACAAAGTTGGAACACATCCACAGATGGATTTTCACCCCAGAGAGGTTTGGCCCCCTCGTTGTAGAACAGATTAAATAACCAGGTTGTAGCCAAAGGCAAAGTTGGAACTATTTGTTGGTTCCCCCAGCTGAGTTCAGTGCTCTAAGCCCTTCCACCTTCCTTAGTACATCAGTAAAACCAGCTTTCAATTTTCCAAGAAAGGTGTAAGTCAGGTCTACCTCAAAGAAACTCTTAAATCAAATAAAGTAGAACAGTGGGATATAGTGTGGGTTGTCTCAAATTCTTCTTCCACATCTATTGTGGGGAGAGGACACTTAGCACAGATCATGTCCCCTATGACACTATGACAGAGAAAACGGAGCACAGACTTCTCAGTAACAACCACCACCAGCATCAGTTTCTGCCACTGTAGCTAAATATGTCTGTGGCCTACTCAGGACTTTATCATCTGACTTTGACAGTAACTATGCATGGTCATGGCCATGAGGTAAAAATGGTCTTGAGATAAAAAATACATGTTCTTAAATAGTTCAGTGACAAAGGAAGCATTACCATTTCCCAGTAATTAATACACTAACTGCATGGACCAGGAAGAAATCACGAAACTTCAGCCTTGCAACAGGTATTTAAGAAAACAATCTCAGTAATTTTTTAGTGAATACACATTGGTCAAAAGAATCATATTCCCTCAAGCCCTAAATACCTGAAGAGACAGGAAAACAGAGGAAAATATGCATAAAGTGCTTACTGAGAATATGAAACCAGCTTAAGGACATCAAAAGGGAGCAAATAAAATATAATCACCTGCCATGAATATTATGAATTTTCAGGAACAGGATGGAATCTAATCTATAGCAGTTACACCAAGTAAGGTAGTTGCTATTATCATAGCTAGTAAACAAGTTAACTATCCTTCTAAGTAAGGATAGTTACACCCCTGCCGAAGGAGATCAGATGTTGAACAGTAGGAGATTTTAGAACAGGTCTCTCAGGATCAGGTAGATATGACCATTTCTTAAGGTTCACTTTCACCAGTTTTGTGAGTCACCTTCCAATCTTACTTTCTGCAAGCCTTTAAATAAAGAAGCTATTCCAGATTTTCTTTTGGGAAAGGCAACATTCTACTGCTCTCAGTTACAGGTGTTTTTCCTTTTCATTTCAACCTCGCAATGCTGGCCTTTAGCACTTCTGTCTTCCATTAACATTATGATTTGTTGCATAATTTCTTATACATCATGGCATTTTATTTTGGCTTTACAGACAACTGTCATGTGGAAATAGTGGTAAAGGAAAGAATTTCACTTCCTAGTCTTTCTCACATAAGGTTACTGAGGTTTCTTTCCCTCTCACAGGGTCTGGATCATTATCTGCAGACTGCCAGCGTCACAGTCCATTTCCTATGCCTGACTTCCTCTTTTAATTGATTCCAAAAGAGCAAGACACACGAAATAAGAGCAAAAAACTTCTGATGGAGACTAAACAAGCAACATGAACTTTATTCAGGTGGGTCAGAAAGCCTTCTTTCAAAGGACTGATTTTGCCAGTATTTCTGAAGTAAACTGGTCTATGTTTTATTGGCTACCAGCAAAGAGAAGCTGGGATTGAACTTTCACTGCCTCCTAAGATATGAGATTCACACAGTTACAGAAAGACAGCAGCAGACCTGCAGCTCACTTAAGCAACCTTCAAAATAATTCCTGCCATGTTGCATTTTCCTATTGATTTCTTGTCGTATATCTGAGCACATTGGAGCATTTGATCTAACTTGTTAAACAGGGACATGCTATCATTCCCATCATAGAGAAGGACAGAGAGAAATCAGAAGGACAGATAAAACCAGACGGTTCACAAGAAGATGTAAAATCCCCTGAGTAGAACTTGATGATTTTGAGGACTTTTACGTGCAAAGTACAGAATGGATGCAATACTTTTTCATTTCACCAGTTTATGCCTTGAATCCTTAGCACACACATCAGGCCAGTGCTATTCTTAGTCATTCCTAGGCCATAGTCAGAATGATCTTTACAAGAAAATATACTTCTTTCAGGCAAGAGAAAAAAAAAATGCCAAAAAAGAAAACATTGGCATGGAAAAGACTTAGTCCTGCTGCATGGGGAAAAAACTTATAACCAAAATAATGAGTTTGCTTTCTTCCTTGTGAGATACAACTGAGAATGCAATAGAAAATAGGATTTTAGAGACTGTAAAACATATTGCTGCATATTTCTACATGCTAAATCATTGCTAATCTCTTACCGCTTCATATCTCAGTAACGTCTATCAATAAATATACTAATGCCATTAATCAGCTTCAAAAAGATGGCCTGGAGATAAGCAATGCCTTTGCATATTTGCCTGTAATTCACCAGTTGTAGAAATGGAAAAGCACCTGTCCTGGTTTCATGTGATAATTGCCATCACTATAATAATAGTAATACCATCAGTTCATTAACAGTGACTGCTTTCCTACCTTAATGGCCTTAGCTCTGGTGATCAACCCATCTTGCTGAGCACTTCCAATGAGCAGATCTACTTTCTGAAGTTGAGGACGTTGCAGGGCTTTAGCTAAAGGTTCCCGAAGGTAAATTCCATCCACGACTGGACCCCAGTACTGGAATGGGCCACTTATAGCTAGGAGCTAGGTTAGCACAAAAAGCAATAATATTGCATTTAAATTAGTTTAGCCTGCTGATTTCCATTTTATTGATGCTTCTGACAACTGAGTTGATAGCCTTCAAGTGAACAAGCAATCAGTAAGTGCAAACTCGTCATCGGCAGGAATGACAGTCTCAGTAGGTGAAGCGAGGTGAATAGGCCAAGAGAACTACAGTCATAAAATTATTGTTTTAAACTAGGGATTGGCTCTCTGCTGGTCCTGATTGGAAAATGTATTGCCAGCCAGTGTTTTAATCTGTGAGTAAAGGATCCATCTCTAGAAACACGTATCCTGTAGCTTTCACAAGTCTCCCACTTCGGAACACTGACATCCCTCCCCACTTCCTTTCCTTGCAAAAATGAAGTTTTCTGCAGAAAAGCTACAGACATTTGATTCTCCTAAAGTAAAGGGCAGATAAGAGGGGACTGAAAGAAGGCAAAAACTGTATTTTGATTAATCTTGGGAAATGTAGTCGAAGTAGTGTAAAAAATTTTGAGTCTAAAGGAGAATCAAGCTGCAAGTATTCATAGGTCAGAGGTGGATGTCATGGACACCAACATCACTCCACCAAAGATAGTCCTGTTCCTCTCTCACAAAGATTCAGACCAGTGTATTTTTTAAGCTTCCCCACAGCTTTGTGTCAATGGCAACTTTCTGATTCCTTGCCAATGGCATGTATTTTGTTGTGGTGTACCTTAGTCTGTGCATCATTGAGGACACGAGCAGGCAGCTGGCGGAGGCAGGCTACAATTTCCTCACTAGTGGATAAAGGGCATCCCACATCTTCAGCCAGAACTGCTGCTTGGGTCTGTGCTCTCCTCTTCATAATAACAGATGCTGGAGAAAAAGCTGAGCCTCCCTGGAAAAGACATTATCAGTCAACACATGTTGTCAAAGCACCTAGTACCCTGGTGCAGGTAAAAAAAGATGAGAAGCAAAACCAGCCCACTTGCAGAATATAAAACACTGGCATGTAAATCATGTAAAGGAAGTTCTAATGATCAAGGCAAAGGGGAGGAGGAGAGGTTTGGTTGTTTCCATCTCTGCCATGGTTATTTTTGGAAGATCTCTGAAAAGTGTCTTTGTTATGTCTAAAACCAAGTCACAAACCTTTATGACAATTTTGCTGGAAGGAGAAACATTCAAAGAGGAGCATGTAGGAAGAAGGTGCTGTGAGGCTCACCTCACAGGGTGAGGTGAGGGAGTGGATAGCCCATCTTACAAGAGCAGACTAAATAAAGTTTTACTTTCTTAACTGTGATAAACAAGAACTTAGGGCAGGCATGATCTTTCTAAATGAGTCCATGAACAAAAGTTATTCATTACTTAGGACTTGATAGTAGAAGGCCAAATGGGCATTAACTATTCATATTGAATGGTCAGGCTGGACGAAGCCTTGGGTGACATGGTTTAGTGTGGGGTGTCCCTGCTTATGGCAGGGGTGTTGGAATTAAATGATCTTAAGGTCCTTTACAACCCTAACTATTCTATGATCCTAAGTGAAGGCTTCCAAGAGCCATGAGCAGGGATTGTAGGAACAAACAGCTAAACCCAGCTGCAGAAGATTAAGAGTCAGAGCACACCAAAATCAGAGCATAGGCTACAGTCCAATCTCTATCCCAGACTCTTTGTTTCTTTCCTATGGCTGCGCCAACATGGGAGAAGTCCTCACCTAAAGAATATGGTATAATATTGTTAAGTAACCATGAAAACTACTTATTGAAAATGCAGATAAATTAGCATAAATCTGGTATCATCTCACCTAGAACAGAAAGGCTGGAATAGGTCTGACATGGTTCAAATTACTAATTTTGAGACACTTACATCAGTTTACTATAATAACTGCTAAGATTAGCTTCCGACTTCTAAAATAACCTAAATCCTAGATGCATGATATGAAAGATCTCAATCTATTCAGACAATTCTAACCGAATTTGCTCAAAGCACAACTACAAGCCTGAAAAAGCATAAATCCAGGAGCAAATCAAACCAGCAAATCTTTAACTTGCAGTAATCTCAAAACTTTGTGCCCTAAGAATCTTGTGCAGCCCTGGCCGGTACCCAAGTGTTTTCATATTTCCAACAAGCAGACCCATTGATATTGATAGGACACCACTGCTCACAGCTGGGGAAATCGGTTTCAGAAAAGAATTAGAAAGAGGTTATCATTTGAATGTAGAGACAGCCTTTTTTTACTTCAGTGTATGTAGAATATCCAGTGCTACTGCTTTTCTGAAAGGTTTCTCTTCTCTTTTAAGGGATCTGGAAAACAAGCATTGATATTAGCTTAATGACTGAGATGCAGATGGCTGCAGATGAGCAACGGAAAAAGCTAAGGTTGTCAATCCTGGGGCACTAGAACAGCTTTCTCTGGTTTTAAGAGGGCAGAAGAACTAAAGAAGAAAGAAACACTACTTGGATTTAATCCTCACTTCCACCCTTGATTTAGATAAGAACTAGAGCGAGCAATGGGCTTTATCCTCATGTGGGATTTGTGGTGGCCTATTTTGTGTTTGTTAGACACGGTATTTGCCAGCNAGCCTGCACAGCACCGGCCCTAAACCTAAGCCTGGAGCAAGAAAGAAACACTACTTGGATTTAATCCTCACTTTCACCCTTGATTTAGATAAGAACTAGAGCGAGCAATGGGCTTTATCCTCATGTGGGATTTGTGGTGGCCTATTTTGTGTTTGTTAGACACGGTATTTGCCAGCTGCTGGCTGTGTGCACTGACTCAGTTGGTCACGAGAGAGAAAGAAAAGTGTCCTTGATGAGAGGAATTTTATGTGTGGGTGAGCCCCCAGGATGCAGAATGAGAATGCTGCTTTTTTGTCTAGCTTTTGGAAAAGCACGTTCATCAGAACTAGGATGAATGAGACTAGAAAAGGTATAATACTTCCTTCAGAATCATTGAATCATAGAATAGTTAGAGTTGGAAGGAACAGCTTTTCACTTAGAGCAAGGAATTATGTGCCTCCTTGCTATAGGAGAGAAATTAGACATAAAATGGCACAATATTCATTCACTAATTTGGCAAATGTGTTCTTCAACATCAGATCTGAACAGGCTCAGCATGTTTTATCAAGTGATCAATACCACTAAAGAGTGCTCATTTCAAACCAAACCAAACCAAACCAAACCATAAAAAATTAAAGGGATTCAATTTCCCAAAGTCTGAAAGCTCAACAATTTGGAAAGTGGCAGTTTCTGGAAAGTGGAAATTCTGAAGTTGCCTGACTTGAGCAGGGACAGTATTGAGAGCAGATGACATAGAATCCAAAAATTCACTGGGACAAAGTGTCCCCCAGGTTCTCTCTGCAGCCATATTCATGTCACAGCCCTGGGTACATATGGGCTAGCACTTGGAATGGTCCAAGCTTGATGAGTAAAAGAAAATCCCAAAACTTCTGCACATGCATTTGCTAGGTGAGGAAAGTTCTTGTTTGGAGCCTTATCCTAGCTGTGGATATTTTCTCTTCATTGCATGAGTGGTTAGAACAGGTTTATGTGCTCTTCTTTATTCTATTTTTTCTTCTATTTTCCATGGTAATGGCCACTTCCTCAGCTAGGGTTTTTTTATAACATCCGCATTCAGGAAGCATGTCTTGTGTTTGGGGTTTGAAAGAGATGTGTTCTCCACTACTGTTATTCAGGTTCAACTTTTATTGGGACTGGAAGTGGGTGACAGAGGAACTTGAGACATCATTCAAGCAGTATTTGGAAGCAATACCATTATGTTCCTCCCCCTTCCCCCCAACCCCCCCCCACCCGAAATATGTTCCAGGCTCTGGAAACAAAGGCTCTGGAAACAAAGCTCCTCTTACTGAAGAAGTTAGGCAAGAAAAACTATACCGGTTCTCTGTTTTTGAAATTCGCATCACAATTGAGGCTCATTATTTCCTCATCGTCACCAAAGAAAATCAGGAACAAATGAGTGAGAGCAGAAGCTGGAGACTGCCCAGAACTAAATTTCTTTCTTTTTGAGCCTGCAGTTTTCACATTACAAAGCAATCTTCCCTAAACACTGTAGCCACATGAGAGGCAGGCTCAGGACACATAGGATAACATAGCTGCACTCAGCATTTCCCTCTTTCCCTATAAAACCATAATTTATTTGTGTGATCAGTCCCAGCAACCAGGAATGAAGGAGTTGTGTGCTTTAAAAAATAGGACTATTTAGACAGAAGCATAAATAGCAGAGGGACTGTTCATTTCCATTACATGACACCCATATTACCATCAACATGACAGAATCATGAATCAGGAAACCAAAAACCATGAGATCAGCTCCAAAATAACAAACACTGTGCTCTTTTGCTGCTCCTCTGTTTTTCAGTTCTCCAGGAATTCTCCTGTACCTATGATAATGAGAGCTAAAAATTCACTTTTAAAACTAATGGCTGAGATCTTCAGATAATTGTGCAGAGCAGTTTTCTGATAGCAAACCTCTAAACAATAGGGGATATATAACAAAACTATGACTGTTAACCATCTTGCTGTCACAGGCTATTTCCTATCTCAGCATTATTTAGAGGAGCTCGACAGGGAACTGAAGCCACGCGTAGTTCTTGTTTCAGTTGTCCTTATGGATTGACCCGCTGTCATCAGAGGAAGTTCCAATGACAGCCCCCCAGTTGAAAACGTTCAGTACTGCGCTGCTGACAGCTGGTTGCAGCTGTGTTGCACAATCCACACCAGCAATATTACACTGTCCTCCTACATTCATAGGAAGAGAGGGAAGATTACAGTATTGGCTAATAGTACCTACTGTAACAGGAGAAGGCATTGTGAATGGAAGGCAGAGCCTTAGTTCAGTGACCAGCAGTTTTCCAAGTGTTTATTTCTTTTTTTCAAAGCTAGAGGTTAAGCTAGACAGTAGAAATTCAGATACTAGGAAATGTTGGAGCTCACAATGGTGAGAAGCTGATGAATGAAAATCAGTATTATGTGAAGAATTCTTGCTTTGTTAGGCTGTGATCAGCTGCATTGAGGCCGGTACCTCTTCCAAATTTCTCTCTTAGGACATCATAGCATACAGACCTGTGCTGGTGCAGTCCTGTCCACCTCAATTCTTCCTCCACAATCCTTTGCTACTATTCTGAAGAGATAATAAAAAAGAATATACAACTTGCATTGGGTTTGTGTGGCAAGGTTTGGATAGTGGGAGGGCTGCCAGAAGCTTCCCCCATGTCCAACAGAGTCAATTCCAGCTGGCTCCAAGATGGACCCACTGATGACCAAGACTGAGCCCATCAGTGGTGGTGGTAGCACCTCTGGGATAATGTGTTTAAGGGGAAAAAGAGCCAGAGCAACTGCAGCCAGAGGCAGGAGCAAGAATATGCGAGAGGAACAGCCCTGTAGACCCCAAGGTCAGTGAAGTAGGGAAGGATGTGCTCCAGCCATCAAAGCGGAGATTCCCCTGCAGCCCATATTGAGGCAGGCTGTGTCCCTGCAGCCCATGGAGGTCCATGGTGGAGGAGATACACATCTGCAGCTCATGGAGGTCCATGGTGGAGCAGATATCTACCTGCAACCCTAGGAGGACCCCCATGCTGGAGCAAGGGGATGCCTGAAGGAGGCTGAGTACATGAGGAGTTGCAGCCATGGGAAGGACTCACAGCGCAGTTCATGGAGGAGTCTCTTGTGGGAGGGACCCCATGCTGGAGCAGGGGTAGAGTGTGAGGAGCCCTCCCCTGAGGAGGAAGGAGCAGCAGAGACAAGAACATAAACTGACCATAACTCTCATTCTCCATCTCCCTGCATTGCTGGGTGGGAGGAGATAGAGAATTTGGGACTAAAGTTGGGAGTGCAGGAAGAAGGGAGGGGTGGAGGAATGGGGTTTTAAGATGTCATTTTTTATTTCTCCATATCCTACTCTGATATCATTAGCAATATATTAAAACCATTTTCCACAAGTCAGATCTGGTTTGCCCATGACAAATAATTGATGAGTGATCTCTCCCTGTCCTTATCTCAACCTGTGAGCCTCTTGTATTTTCCTCCCTGTGCAGTTAAGGAGGGCAGTGGTGGGCACCTGGTGTCCAGCCAGATCAACCTACCACATTACTGCAAGTGCACCTCTGTCTCCCAATGTACCTGGAAAAGACATTTGCCAAATAAGCTGCCATGGTGAATGTCTTCTAATTCCTCATTTGCTCTGGAAACTCACTTCTGCAAAGCTTTTCAAAACTGATTCACAACAGATCTAATGATTAGAAACTTCACTGCAGCTAGTTTTTATCACCCACACTCTGCAAACCCAAAACCTTCCTCTCCTTACATCGTGACCTCTGATTTTTCCAACCTGTCTTGAAACTGAAAACCCTGCCCGAGCCATATTCAGCTCTTTGACACATGCACTGCCTTCAAATTAATGCAGTTTCTCTGATGACTGCAAGGCTGCAGGCTCCTTTTGAAGTAGGTTTTCTGTCTGCCTAGAAGTACACTATAGACAATACAAACAGCAATAACAGTAACACCACCCAAAAAGTGAGATCAAAAAGTATCTACTGAAAATGGTCAAAATAATGAAATGCCCTGATTATTCTACTTTCCCAAAAGAGCCATCTCTACTGTAATATTCAATCTGTTAAAGACAGGCACTTCTCCAGGCTCTGATACATACAGTTCCCAGCCAGAAATATCTGTCAGGCCATCTGGTTTGACCTCCGGGATAGCCAAGGCTCTTTCCATTTCCTGATTGCTGAGCTCAAGTGCTTCCTATCACTTAAACACGGCTTGCGTTTGACTAAAGCCTGTTCTTGAATCAAGCATTTAAGCTGGGCTCAGAAACACTGAGAAAAGGATACTGCAATCTTTTCCTCTGCACTTTAAGCCTGAAGATAACCACTCTAGTGACAGAAAACTGCACCTTATTTCTGTTTGGAGATATCTTCAGTTTCAGTTAATACCAGATTAAAGAGTCTGCTCATATCCTGTATTTTTTTTCTCCCTGCAAATTAGCACAAAGCGTCATCTAACTCTTCTTTCCAATTAGTTTAACAGATTAGTCTCTAAAATACTGGAGTTAAAGTATTTTCAGAAGTTGTTTTCAGTTTGGAGCCTTTTGGGGTTTTTCTTACAGAGTTGTTTTTCAGTATGCTTCATTGCCCTTCTTTAGGCATCTAACTCTCTATAGTGGCAACTGCTTCACAACACACCAAAGTTGCAGGGCTCTATGTAAAGACATTAATGTCAGTTTTCCAGGCTTTCAGACCAAGTCTGTTTTCAAGAACATGGAGGAGTAGAAAACCCTTTGACCAACTCGAGATGTCTCTGTCACAGCTAAGGAGCTATGTGGCAGATGCATGCCAAAGACTAGCACATGGACTGTAACAGGGAATTGGCAGGTAAGTCCAGCAATGGAAAGGGTGGCAGTTTTTCCTCTATAACCATCTACTAGAACTGTGATTTCCAGGCTAAAATGGGGGGAAAGGGAGGGTTATCTCTCTTCTATCAAAAATGAAATTTTGAAGAAGGAAGATTTCTTTTTTTCACAGAGAAGTCTTGGCAAATCCCTCTTTGCCATAACCAGAGGTAGTCCTGCAAATGCAATGTTCCCCTCTCAGGCAACTCACAGAAGGTCTGTGTCAGGTTAGTGACTTGAACAACAGGATGTGAATACTTTTAAGATGACATTAAAAGCCTTACTTAACTTTCTTCCATTTAGATGTAAACATCAGCTTGTCGATTATCTTATCATCTAAAAAAAGTTATTAGCTGAATGAACTGAAAGGGTAAACTAGCTCTCATCATTACACAAGAATAAATATCCACCAGAAACAGGCAGAAATTACATAGAAATGGAGAATTTTATTTACCTCCCTCTGCTGTGAACTCATCTGTTCCTTTACAAGCGTGGTACAAACTGTGGCTGAGATTTACTGTGTTTCCAATGGAGCATGTTCTATCAAGCAAGTACAATCTCTTCTTTAGCATGACCAATCTTTCCTGCTCAGTCTGACAGCTGCCCCATTCACGAGTTCATCTTAGGATGCAAGCTTACTTCTTACAGAAGCACAAAGACCATCAGAGCCAGCCAAAGGCAGACACTGGTGAGAAGGATCAGGAAAAGGTGAAGCTCTCCCCATGCCTGTTTCCATGTGCGGTGAAGACACCAGCAGCCTTTGATCTTTTAGGAATTCCAGAGACATTGTAAATCCATTCAATGAATGCCATTAAGGAACACGCATATCACAGCTCTTTGTTTGGAAGAAAGCAATAAGATTCTAAACCATCAAGATATAACTGGTGGGGATAATCCTGGGGTATTATGGCAAAACCAGCTCCCCAGGGGATTGTCTACAATGCTACACAGCTGTGTGGTGTAGACTGATTTCCTTATCAAGATCCCTAGATGCTCTCCAGTCCCTTCAGAATCAGGACTGTTAGCCCAGCCCATCAAAAAGAAAGGATGTTGTCCTGAAATTACCATAGTTCCAAGTTTTGGCACAGCTTTGGGAATTTGAACAGTGTCTCTTGCTTCCAGTACCACTTATGCAATGGCTCCCACATTGTCAGCTTTAGTTTTCACCATCAAACACATTGGTATTACAACAAGCCTCTACTCAGAGCTATTCTGGTGTGAAGTAGGAACTCTAAAAAATGTGCTGCATTTTGTCTGGGTTTTAGGTTTGGTTTGGTTTCGGTTTGCAATTTTAATAAAAAAATCTCTTTGACTTCTATGTATATATATATCTGCAGTATTATATTCCTGCATGATTTTAGATACTGAGATGAGAGCTCCTAGGCTCCTACTTCTGCACTTTGTACAACTGATATGAAAATGAGCTTTATAGATAGGCTTTCACTCCATATTCTTTCATCATTGATGCTGATACTAAGCTTCAGTTATTTACAGACAGAGGTATTTTGGGGTACAGAATAAAGAATGAAGCAAACCTTGCATTCCCTTTCAGGCTCAATAAGAGTGGAAAATAAAACAAAGTTTTGTGCCTCTTCCTGTCTGTATGAAAAAACTAGCAAAGCTACGTAAAATGAAACAGTTGGGGACTGAAGAGTAGCAGATAAATTTGGAAGAAGCAAAAAAAAAAAAGAGAGGAAAAGAAGCCTTTTTTGTGTAGATAATGTAAAGCAGATTATTTTGCTCTTTTTTTTTATATCTGCTAAAACCAGCCATGCAACACGTTGAAAACCTCCCTGTTTTTCTCAGCCCACCGATAAAAAGTGTCTCGAGTAGTGACTTGCAACAGGAACCTCATCTGTTGCAAACACTTTGAGCCTTCCTTATTTCTCAGAGAGGAAGTATGTGGCCTGTTTGGCAAATGCTGCTCTACATGACAGCGTGAACTTCACAACACACTCATTCGACCGGCTGCTCCTCGACTTGATCAGCTAAACCTTGCTGGCAGCATGAGAGCAGTATTATGACTACGGCTTTTATGAGAGACACTGCAACCTGGAATAGCATGCCTACCATTTAAAGGTAATCATTGCTCTGATACATTTTAGTTTGTCTGCATATGGGACCAAATGTTTCAATATTATTTATATAAAAGGGAGCTCTATTTCATTGACAATGGCAATATTCAGATCATGGATTGCAAGTACCACCAAAGGTAGAAATCAAGCCTGCCTTGATCCTTTTCATACGGAGGGGTACTAAAGATAGAAGGGACAAGGAAAGCTTACAGTAAGAGAGATGCATAGGACCTGACATTGAAGCAAATTGCATTGCACTATAACCCGAAATACAAGCCCACAAATTAGTGGGCTTTTTATTCAGAGTGTTAGAAGTTTGCATAATATGGTATGTCTGTGTTGTTTCATAGTTGCATGTTTCTGTGAATTACCTTGATTACAGTATTATTTTGTTCTTTTAAGTGCAATGGTATAAGTGCCTCAGAGCCGAAAGGATGCTCATTTTGATTAATGACAAATTAAGGGAAACTCAGTGATGAATATACAGCTTCTGAAATCTAAGCTGCCTTTTCTTCCCCGCAAAGGAGAAATAAAAGGATGCCAGTGCTTTCATTTTCAAGACTTACCTGTGAATCTTATTGAGAATTAAATTCTAAGATCCTGATGGTATAGATGTAAATATCAGGCTACAAAAACTGGGGTACAGCATCTCAGGAATGATGAATGTCTAGATTTTACTAGTCTGCAGTATTCCATGAAGAGGGACTTTACTCAGGTGCTTATCCTGCCTTTTTGTTTCTCTTATTA
Source organism: Agapornis roseicollis (assembly GCA_002631895.1). NCBI lineage: Eukaryota > Metazoa > Chordata > Aves > Psittaciformes > Psittacidae > Agapornis > Agapornis roseicollis. Next base: position 40,693 of record NDXB01021592.1, on the reverse strand, counting down.
TTTTAAATTCATTTATTATTTCTCAGCCATTTCAAATATAACTTTGACAAAGTTCTCACAAAGCAATGCACTCTCCTATGTGCTGTGCTACTTAACTGCTCCAGAAGCACATTTACTCAGAGAACAGGTTCTACGAGAGGAAATTCTTGCTACATGTGCTGCACACAGGAACGGAAGGTGTAAATTGTACAGGTTCTTGGGACACACAATATAGGTCAGTGAGACTCCAGTCGTGACAGGTAAAGAGTTCATATCTGCTGAGAACTCTGTCACTGACAAATAGGACACAAAGTAGGACTGGGACTATAGTGCTTCTACACCTTCCTTTTGGCAGCAAAAATAAAGCAGTAATGATCACTAAACCCCACTAGATGTGTGCTTGCAATAGCTATGGCTTCAGCAACCAGCCTTCCTTAAGCAGCATTGCACAAGCCAAAAGGGAAGAGGAGAAAGGACCAAAGTACAGAAGACTGCAAATGTGATTTTAATGGTTTAAATCACATTTCCACACAAGCCCAAGGAGGTGACCTGTGAGTGAGGAGAGCTGCAGGTAGAGTTTGGTTTGCAGCCCAGCAGCACAGTGGTTCCTCTGAGCTGAACAGCAGCTACACTTCTCCATGCTGGGCTTTGGGTTGATAAACATGGTGAGCTCAGAGTCTATCACTCCTTCTTAATTCCTCCCAAATCTCCCTTGGTGAATGATTTTCTTTGGATCTGGCATAATGATCTGCTTCAATAACACACAGATGCCACCTTTACACGTATCCCAGACTGCCATCAACTTTAAGTGAGATGCAGTGCCTGGAACAGATTCCCCGTTTCAAAAGAATATCATCTATAACACTGATAATATTCCATTATTGATTTAAATGATAAAAAAATCAACTCAGCCACAAGATGCTGGGCAGTCTATTTTTGCAGAGTATCTCAAAATTTTAGAAAACCACCATAGTTTATCACCTAGTGATACAATGGATTTGTATTGCACTGCCAGTACTCAACGCAAGCACAAGCTACTTAAGGCATTAAGTTCTATCACGCATGTAGAGTCACGTGCACTGTTGGTTTAGAAATAGAATCACAGAATAGGATAGTTAGAATACTAATTCATGCTCTAAAACCAGTGACACACGGCTGACAATGAGCAAGGAGAAACAATGTTTTGCCCCCACCCTTCCCCATTTCAAACAAAACTTCCAATTTCTTCCATTTTCATCTCTTTTTCAAATGTCAGAGCTCAGCCGGACATCAGGGTATTCACTCCACCAGCTTTGACTGGACTATAGACACATTTTCTCAGCTCAAATGCACAATGATGAGTGGCCCTAGTGGTAAAGCTGTCAGATATCTGTCATTTTCTTTTTGATTGCTTTGGATAAGTGAATTAACAGCAGTGATCGCAGCTTTCCATTTGCTTACTTTTATTGAACGCTTCTGCTATGACTCTAGAGAACATCTTGAACTCTCTGTTCCTTTCAAGACTTTATGTGGCCACCAATGGTAATTAGTGGCAGTAAAACAGCATGGAAAATGTAACGAGACACAGTAAACTGTCACGCTAGTGACATCAAAGTCCAAAACTTTGTTGCTCTTCACTGTTCCTGTAACTACTTTATAACACTTGTATTTTCCGTAAGCCAGATTCTTCTACATCTAAAGTAGCAGGACTGAGCTGCATGCTCTGTCCTGTTGACTTCAGAGCTTCCTTGAGAATCATGGTTGGTATGGCAGAAGTGAGCTAAGCCACTTCTGGATGTGCTCTGCAAAAAGTTGGCACATGCCCATTGCCCAGTACTTCATCCATGTCAATAGATAGCAAGAGTTCTAATTACAAACTGCACATAAGCAAGCTTTCAAAACCACTTTAGGTGTTTTAAAAGCAATGGTTAGAGTTTAGACCCCTAGATATCATCTAGGAAAATGAAGGTGCCTTGCTCAAATATGCCTTGCTTTCAGGAAGCCTGTGTGATGTAAAATATACAAGTCTTTCCATCATGTACAAAAGCTATGCATCACTTTCCAAAGTGACTCAGGCACACCTGAAAACTGTGCCCACGGTATCATAAGAGTAGGAAAAAAGCCCTTGAGAACAGTCACAAGTCTTGTTGCCAGCAGGATGACTGGCTCTCAAATACCAAGCCCCAGAATAAAGGGGTACATAGAGGTAGGATTTTATTCTTATTTTTTCAGACTTCGGTGACACAAAATTCAAGCACTGTTCTCATCTAAATAACAATTGCATGTGTTAAATTTACAGATGGGCATAAGGTATTTATGCTGGCACCTATCTGGAACTGCACTATATTTTTGGTAACTGCAGCTTGCTTACTATACACTGAGCCAGATTTGAACTGCCCTTTTCAAGTACTGCAGAAATGCAGCTACTACAGCACAGAGCCCAACACAGGTTATCTCTCAAGGTGTTTATTCCACTTCTCTGGCTGGTTTTTCAGCCCTTTTGAGCTCTCTATTGCCATGCCTAAGAATTTCTGCTGCCTAAGTTGAACATGAGCCAGGAACATCTATGGTATCTGTAGTCAAAATCCTGGCTGCACTATTCTTATGCTTATTCTTTATGGGATACAACAGAGAAAAATGTTGAAGAAATTCAAATCAGGCCTTTCAAAAAATATATTCATAGTCAATTCAAGAAATTATAATCTTGGAAGTACACAGTGCCTGCCAAAATGAATTCTGATTTCAGTTTCAGTATCTTAGGTGCATTTAAGCAGAGAATGATTTTGTTCTCAATTGAGAGCCCCTTTTATTCAAATATGAGTACCCAAATAGTTTATTTAAATTTAAGGCAGCTTTTTTTATTTAGCTTCTAGACTACTTACATCAGGCCACGAAACAGTTTTTTGTTCTTGTGAAAGCATATTTCAGACACTTGTCAGAAAGACCCTGGCACAGCTGCATCCTACAGATGTGCCACAAGCTAGCTCCTGAGTGCAGTGAAAGGGTAACATGCCATTTGGCTGATGAAATAGAGACTTCTAGCAAAGAGCCTTTGGGAACGAACTAGGAAGCTTGAAAATCAGATGAGGTAGAGTCAAACTGTGCACTACCATCTGTTTTAGCACTGATCTTCTTGCATTTGCTATGAGATGAATTCTCTTTCTTTCAAAAGGTATTTTATTCTGTAGGGTGTCTTCCTGTACTCTCTGTAAGACATCAAAAATTTAAGGGATTAAGCCATATCCTAAATTCTGCCAATCTTTTAGAAAAAGACTACCAGTAACAGAATCTTACTGATTCCAGCAGTACTGCTTCTCAAGTTAGACACCTCTCTAGCTAGCACCATCAGGCTCCAGCCTGTCATAAGTAACAAGCAGCATTCCAAAGGCAGTAATCATCTTTGAAACAGTTAAGCTTGAAAAGACTGAAAGATGCAGAATACCCACACGATGCTGCTGGAGCTCCTGTTATCATTTTCATAGGTTAACTGACATATGTTTAAAATAATTACCTATCAGATAGTGGTGTTAAGTGATACTGCTTTAATGTTCAAACAGATACGGCTTATTCTCCTGTGCTTCTGAAAATACCCATAGCACAAGACACTTTCCACATCCAATGGGTTTTTCCTCTGACCTCTGAAGAGAAGAATTAGGATGGGTACAGCAAAGCCATGAGAAGGAACTCTTCCACTCACAGTATTTAGTTCCAAGATTCTCTGATCCTATTTGTTGTATATCCACCGAGACTTTCAAAGACAAGAATCTGCACCAGTGGCTTTGTGCTTTATTCTTTGTAGCATCAGACCTCCAAATGCTGAAAAGAACATTTTGTGTATGAAATTGTGCAGGCATGGCTTTGCTCTGACTTCCTATTGAGCTGAGGTACTGGCAATGGAAACTTTTACTACACTGTGTTCTTCTGAGCAACTTCCCTAGCTGTGGTTTTCTGCTATTCCCCTGATAAAAGCACCAGGGTGGTGAGAGTTTAGCAAGTATGTAGAACTCTCTCACATGAATTTGACACAAGAGCTCTCAAAACTGTACAAAACCGGAGGCACCCAAACTAGGTCATTTCTGATCTGTCGGCAAAGCAGGTGCTGTGCTGATGCTTCATTTCAATGTCTCCTTTGATTTAGTTCTGAAAGAGCTTTGACGGAATTAGAGAGCGCAATGGGAAATACCATGAAAACACCAAAAGCCTCCGAAGAGACAAATGTGCCGAGCCAAATGGGTAAGCATGCATTTAATTTCTTTCAAGAGACAAAGATGTTCAAAATACATGGTGCATTCCTCCACATGCCTTTCTTCGTCCGCCTGACGTAGCTAAAGCATGCAAGCGCAAGACCGCTGTGAGAAAAGGAGGGCATCCACGAAACAGTGGTTATTTTTAGGTATGCTCAAGCTCTTTTTCCAAGAATTAGTTTAATTAAAACCCCCAAATGTTAAAACTGGTATTTGCTGGTGCTCCTTGAAAAACTTCCCTTCCAATCCAGAAAGCACTGAGGCACTACTTTAGAAACCAGAAATAATGTATTTTGACATACTCGCATGGGATATTTTATACAAAATTCTTCTTGAAATTCGGGGTTGCTTCATTTAAGGTTAAAAACCTTCATGTTAAGCTTGCACTAAACCAGAAGTCCACTTTTAGACAGTCACATTAAAAGCAGCGTGCAGCCAACCTGTCACTAGGTTTATCCATACAGGTTATACCAAAACACACATTTCCCAGGCTAAGCTGCCAAAGAAGGATGCAACACATCTACCCTCTGCATCCACACGTGAAAAACTCAGGCTGCAAAGCCCCCTCCAGAGGCCAGTGGAGGTCATGCATCTGCAGTAGTCAGTGACCTGCTACTTCCAAACTACCAGTGAATAGGTGGAGAGTCAGTGCAGCCCCAGCTCTCACACTGGGATACAAAAGACAGTGGGTACAAAAGCTGCAGTACATCACTCCCCAAAGGTGAGGAAGAGAAAGCAGTTTTGATTGTTTGGGGTTTGGGGGTTTTATTAGAGGGAGAAGGCATTAATCAAAGGTGTTGGGGTTTCCATGAAAGATGGTCCAGTTGGGCTTCTCACTATTGTAAGGATAGGGAATCAGCTTGGTTACATTAGTGCTGGAGGGAACCCAGCCCTGCTTTTAGCATAACCAAACCTAGCTGATATGGGCAGCCAGGCACAGACCTAATGAAGCACAGACCAAACACTGCAGAGACCCATAACATGAATAGACAGTTTGTTGGGGGTTTTTTTGTGAAGGAGAGTGTCTTATGTTGACATTCCCAACAACTACTGTCACAAATACCATGGCCATCAAAATAGAGACATGCACACACTCAGAGCTGGGCCTTGGTGATGAACAGGGCAGTGAGGGGCCACTGCCACAGCTCTAACCAAGCTTGAATCATTTCTGTTAAAAGTCAGTAGTTAACAAGGTTAAAACCAACTGCATTGCTTCTAGTGATGTAAACAGAACATTCCCCTGAAACATAAGTCAGCAAACATTGACACCACAGGAATTGCATGGGGGAATTACCCATTTAGGAATTCAGGGCTCGATCTACTTGCACTCTGCTACACGTCTAGCACATCTGGAAAGGTGCTATGTCAGATCCTGCCAGACCTTTGGCTGCCAAGTGGAGAGGGAACAAGTCTCGCATAGCTGCAGTGGCATCTACCAAGGCTGTAGGGATATTTCAGATGTTCACACGGCTGAAATTGCACCAGGTACCTATGTTTAAGCAGCTTTTCAGTCATAAAAATAATCAGAGCAATGGAACACCTCTCCTTTGAAGAAACAGTGAAAGAAGGCTCTGGGGAGAACCTATTGCTGTCTTTTGATACTTAAAGGGGGCTTATATGAAGGATTGGGAGAGACTTTAGCAGGGCCTGTAGCAATAAGACAAAGAGTAATGATTTTAAACAAAAACACAGTAGATGTAAACTACATATAATAAAGAATTTTTTTACAATGCAGGTGGAAGAGGTTGCCTTGTAGAAGCCCCCTTCCATCCCTGGAAACAATCACAATCAGGTTGGACAAAGCTCTGAGCAATTTAATCTAGTTGAAGATGTCCCTGGTCATTGCAGGGAGTTGGACTAGACACCTTTAAAGGTCTGTTCCAACCCAAATCATTCTATGATTATACGATTTAACAGCCTACACAGCTTTTAGTCTGAATCAGACCAGCATCTTTCATAATGGCTTAGATGTTGCTAATTGAAGTTGGGAATACAAACATCAGTACTGTCATCCAAATCCAAAGAAAACAGACTTTAGAAAAGGAACTTAGTACTAAAAGTTTATATTGGGGTTAATCCAATGAGTTTGTATCTCTTTGTCTTCCTGAGCAGATCAAATTCCAAATTACATCACCACACATTGAAGATTTCCCCCAGGCCATGAAGAACCACCATTAAGTGAGGTGGAGGATCCAATCCACAGACTTAGAATAGTCCTAACAGTTACTAGAAAAAGCAATGTGAATGTGTTCTTTAGAAATCTTTAAGCATCTTATGCTGCCTGAGATATGTGCTGAAAGTAAAACATGCTTCTTCACCTCCAGTGCATCAGTCTTGCTCTTGAGAAAGGAAACAGTGTATAAGCTGCACATCCCAAGAAGGCATTTAGACTCCAAATATGACTGCACAGGGCATCCCTGGCATAACCTAGGTACTCATAACAGAGCAGCTACAGCAGCAAGGGGTCATCAGGGGTTGTGAGCTCACCCTGTGCTCTTTCCTCCTTTAGACTGTGAATCAAGGGTTAACCCTCACTGAGCTGCACCTGCATAACTCTCAGTTCCCAAGCTGGCTGGTTCAGATCTAATTTGGGTATGACAGTGTGATTCTGCAACCACACCTTATGGCTGCTATAGAGACAGCCTTCCAGACACACACCAGTGCCCTCCTTTACCCTCTCTGGTACATGCTCTGTCTATGCTCTCCCTTCTCTCTTACAGTGCTTCATAGTCCATTTACAATGAATCATTTAAAGCATGCAGTGTTCAGTCTCACACTTTGCAAAACATCCAGGGATGCAGACACACAGAGCTAGCATGTATTTCATATTCATTTGCTACTCCTAGAAAAACCCCATCCAGATTTAACACCCAGATTCAGTGGAAATGAGTGTGCTTCCATCTTTCCACTCTGAATTGTTCCACTTGAGATGTAACCTACGCTCACCCTGCAGAGGAGAGGCTCTCTTAGTAAAACTCAGGAGAGCCTTCTTTTTTTATTACAACTTAAAAGTGTGGGGAGTTCATCAGATCAAATCTATTGAACCACTGTGAAATTTGGGAGTGGAGAAACAATGTCATTTGTTTAGTCCCCGTTTCAAGGCTTTTGTGTTTGAAAGGAGCTAGTATGGGTTCTGTGAACTGTTGTAGAGTGGTGGGGTTGTAGAATGGTGGGGTATTTTACAGGGCCAAAACCACCCAGTGAGGTTTGATTTAAATACCAGTTAAAGTGAGAAGGTTGGAATGTCTTGGGTAGTACAAAACCCCTTTACTTTCACTCTAATATAAGTACGTGCAGTTTAAGGGGTAATGTTTATATGGATGCAGCAGCCAACACTATGATTAATTCCTTCCTTTTCAGAACTACAAATTCATGTGTACAATTGAAACAAAAACTAATATAAAGATGAAAGTGTAAGTAAAGTAACACAGATCTTTCCAGAGTAGAGAAAAAATCATGTACCCCTCAGTGCATAACGACATGCAAAACACTGGTACGCAAGGAAGGAGAGCAGAAAAGCACTTGTTTTCCACCCTTTCAGAAGGGAAAAAAAAAAACCAAAACCACTTCTAAATAAAGAGCATAAGTTCAAAAAAAATCATTGCTAAAGGCATTGTCATTAAGCTAAAAAAAAAAAAAAGGCTGTTTCCAACTGCTGTCTAACAATCTGCTATGAGAAAGGAGGCAATGGCATTTTATTCCTATTCTGCAGTTCTTACAGCATACATTCTGACATATATTTCTTGTAGTCCTTGCTTTGTTGAAAAAGACTCAGCACCAATACCTAGGTCTTGTTAGCCTCAGCTACCAAGCAGTTTCATAGACGGAGAAGGTGTCTCTTAACTTTCAGTGCAGAACAGGGAAGCAATCGAAGGCATGCTTAGCACAGAGCTTCTTCAGTATAGCTGAACTAATTGTATGATAAGTTACAGTAGACTAATCATAGCAGTTGGCTGATCAATACAAAGGTACTGGGCTAGTCCTGTTTAATTCAGTGAAGCTAATCAACTGAGAAAGCCATAGCAATACTGATACTAAACACACTCTCAAACTAATAAATGTCTATTCAGGAGTCATCTATACATCCATAAGGATGCTCACTTACTGTATTGTGGGGCTACTTTACTAGGTAAAGGCTAGCAAGACAAAATGGTTACAGTCAGTTTGACTATTAAGGTAAAATGACCCACTACCTTGCATAACACAGGTCCTTATAACATAACAACAAACAGCTACTCAAAATCAACCGAGAAAACACTCCTTTTAATCTAATATTTTCTGTAACAATTATATTGTCATCATCACTGCTGTAAGGATAAAAAGCGTAAAATCTTTTCTCTTGAAACCATTTGTTTCCTGCAGACTTGCATGTTTCCTTCAGTCTTTCATTATTATCACTGTGAGTTATCTGTAAGGCCCTGTGAGACAGAGGCTCAAAACAGAATCAGTCTCAGCATGCATTCAGGATGCTGCTTCTAGTTTTCCCTAAAGAACTGTCCTCCTTAAAGACAAGTTGATGAGGAATTTATATTAAACAAGAAAATATAAGATCCAGCAGTGTGTCTTATCTGTCAGGGCAATTTCATTCTTTCCTTCCCTGAATTCATTCCCATTTTTGCATGTGTTGAGCTGCACAGAGTGACAAGTGCCTAGATAAAACTATCTCTGCATACATCCTCCTAGGTGATATAACCAAGGAAAAAAGTGCTGATTCTGCTGGAGACAGAGAGAAAGCCTTGTCTCCCCATGTGCTGGTAAAGCATACTGCAATGTGCAGAGGGAAGGGACTCGCTTCCAAAAGAAATACAGGCAGTGTATTGCACAGTCCCTCTTGACAGGACTGCTGCATTTACTGGGCTCCACAGGCTCCTGGGATGAGGAACTCCTGATGGTTTTGTAGTCCCCATCTTGCGCAAGTGCCTCCCCCATCCTTCAGAAATCCAGGAGACCAGCAAGTGCCCTCCGCAATGCTGCAAGGCCCAGAGTCATCCCAACTGATGTAAAAGGTCATCTTACCTCTCTACTGACCTCAGTTCTGCAAGCTGTGGTTGTACAATGATTTGATTATAAACACCCATGTTGCTGCTCTTCTTTAATTGAAGATAAGGGCATCATGTGCTACCCCTAGTTATTACCTCCCCCTCAGTGGGGAAGAACTGTCCAAATGGCTGTTCATCAAGCTAATTTGTAAGTGATGGGAAGTGGGCAATAATGGCCACACTGTCATTGTCCTTGATCTAAACTAATTTCAGACCTTTGAAAACTATCGGTGTTAAACGATGGAACAATTCAATACGCATCTTCCTTTCCTCAACTGTACTGCATCAGCTTGGCTCAAAATTGTAGATGGAGGCATTTAGAGACGGTGGCATTAATAAAACTTGGTTAGTTCCTAATACTATAAATACTAATTTTGCTAGTTTCAAACTGAATATGTCCTTTAAATATGGTAATTACTAGAAAAAAAGAGGTCTGAATTTAGTTGCTTACAATTAACCAAATGACATGCTTCATTTCTAGTATCTTCACATTCTTATAACGTTACAGGCTCATCTTTAGCTCTTTATGTTTACCAAGTGACATTTCAGAGTCAGATTTTTTTCCCCATTTGATCTACCATGCAAAATGTAACATATATAACAAAAAATCCATTTCTGCTTCAGAGCTCTATTTTGGTTTAAGTTATATTTTTTTTTCTCCTTTAACAGGTCAGGAGAGTGATTTCCTTGCTGTCCTCTATGACTATCCTTCATCAGACATAAGCCAACCTATATTTCATGTAGGGGAAAAGCTACGTGTGCTATCAGAGTAAGTTAACCCCTTTTCTTTTGACTTTAAATCAGGTTTTGTTACAGTTGATGCAAAGCTCTGTTATGTGCATGTTGTCCAAACTGGATGCACTTCATCAAAATGAACTCAATTCTGAATTTGCAAGGAAGAACACTTAGTCACAGTGCAAATTTCCCCGTGGTTTAAGGATTTGGGGTTTCAGATTGTCCTTTGATCCTTGCACTCCTCTGGCATGGTTTCTGAAGCTGGATTCAGGTTCTGTTCTAAAGTAGGAGTCAAAAAAGAATTCTGCTTTGAAAAATGATGTTGAGAAAGTCTCACCCCGTGCTGGTGGAAAACAGAGTGAGAGCAAAATCAGCTTGAATCACACGGAAAAATGACTTTTTATCTGAATTTCTCTATGTCAATTGTATCTCACTTTCTCTCTCATTCTTCTCTAGCAGCTCTTTATGATGAGGGCTTAGAATTTCACCCTAAGGAAACTCTAACAAATATAAAATAAAAAAGAGTGGATTTTTTTCTTTCTCAAATATTTTAACTGATTCTACATTTTCTTAGTGGGGGGAAAAAAAAAATGTCAAAGATTTCCCAGGTAGTTCCACTCAATAACTAACAAGCCCCAAAAGGGAGCAGGCTTAAGAGCACTAGTTCAGACCGACCTTAAGCATTGTGCAGACAATGCCACACACGAGTGAGTACACTTCTTGAAAAATGGAAGCCAGCAGCCCCAATATTCTTTTATGCACAACTTCTATCAGCACACAGTCACCTCCTAGAAGTTACTCAGCCTCACAGTCGCTGTTTGCACTGATTAAGCAGAAATGAAAGACTTCATTTTTGCAGCTGATGGAGCAGATGGATTCAAGGGGAGATCAGACACATCACAGAGGAGAAATCATCCAGGGACTTCTAAATTCATAAGGACAATTCTCTACCCTAGGAAATCAAATAGTTGGAGAACTGAAGTACTCAAAGAATCACAGACAATTGAGGAATCTTTGGACTCAGCTCCAGGCCGCTATTACCCACAGTGACCTTTGTCAGCAATGAGATGCAGGGCTATGCAGACCTTTGGTCTGATCCAGAATGGCTGCAGTTATATTCTGCTGACAAAGTGTTTTTCTGCCTCCCTGAACCTAGAGGTCACAAGGCTCACACAGTACCACTAGATGAATTTTCTGCTAATGGAGAGCTTCCCTAAACCAGGGGAATTCTTCTCTGGTAATGTCAAGCTTTTTAAACCTTGCTGCAGTTTGCGTAACGTACACAACATGGCACAGTTGCTTTAGCTTGGAAATTCCAGGTTAAAGCCTCACTTCCAGCTTTCATCATCTACAAGCCCTCACAACACCACATAACTACATATGCGCGTGTCAATGGGAATTACATCTGTGGCATCTTATAGGCATACATGTGCTGCACAGTATGATCTATTGGATGAACAGCTTCTAACAAAATCAGGCTTCTGTAGCATCAGTTTTCATCACATTTGTCTGTTGTGCAGTGATCAAGAGCTTCTCCTAATAGTAAATAAGAGCCAAAGCAAGCCTGGATGGGAACTTTCCTCTTCCTCTTTTGTATCAGGCTGTTCACAGAAGACAAGACACTCCAATGTTCTATGCAAAGCACAGTGTCCCAGTGAAGGACCTGTTCTTCCCTGCTGGGGTATGTGCTGATGTTAGTAGGAACTGTTTGCCTGCAGACTCCTGCTGCACATAGGTTGCAGGTATAATCTTCTCAAGTAAGTCAAAGAAGCAAATGCAGTGGAAGTAAATAGCAGTATGACAGGCACGAATACAGCATGGGTGATGAAGAGTCTCCACAGAGAGGACAGCATAAGCAGGCAGCACGTGCTGCTTTTTTAATGGCAACTTTTCAGCTTTCTACCAAAGCAATTATGTGTAATGACAATCAGCCCTACCAGTCCTGCCAGGAGCATGATATATGGATCCCCCATAGAGAACACAACTCCTCACAGATACTGTGACTGCTCTGGCTCAGCAGGGTTAGATAAGCACCACTGGCACAGTGTCTCAACTCTCCACACTTGTCCGGCACCTTTCATTACCAGATGAACAACCATATTTAAGTAGCAGTAGTCAAACCAAATGCCCTCCAATGGCTCCTGCCCCATGAGAGATGTGATGCTCTAAGACCTTTAATCACCATAGGGATTTTTCAGGATTAGCAGTATTAGTTTGAAGGGAGGGAGATACTGAGACTATCAGGGTTTTGTTACTGAAATTCTTGGTTCTGTCTGTGAGAGCTGTAGGGAAAAGCACGCAAAATAACCTAAACATCTTATACATCATTGCATGTCAGCTGGAAACCCACAAGCAAAACTTGTGGGGATCTGAAATGTCCAGCTCTAAGCACTAGACACTTCCCTTTTTCCTTTAGCATATACACTCTGGACCATGGGCCCAGCAGCTATAACTCAGAAAGTAAAATATAAGTGCTTTCACCTCAGTTGTTTTGACATACACTGAGACTATGGTCTGAAGTCCAGGCATTATTTGGGAGCATTTATATGAATGTCCACAAAGCCAGCATTCAAACACAAGATGCAGTAGTACTTGGATTGAAACTCCTACAGTAAAAGATGTAGAGAATCCATCAACCATCAGCATCCTTGCACTAATTGCTAAAATTCACAGCATCCCTGTGAAAATACGTGGTACTGTGCCCTTCCTAAGGGATTCAAAAGGCAAAACCACCATTCAGTATCACAGCAAGAACCTAAGATATATCATTGAAAAAACATACATTTAGTCACCTAGTTTCAGCTATGAGATCTTATTTATTGTAGCCTGGTCAGCAACACACTGAACAGAAGGAAAAGGGCAAACCATGACCCTGTTAGACTGAAAACCTGTTCCCAGGCAGACAGGGTGCTGAGTATCTCTAACCTGATGTTCCAAGAGTAACTAGAGGGCTATCCAGACACAGCATACCCAGCCATAAGCTGGATATCCTGGATACCAATACAAACCTAGCTGTGGGAAGGCAAAGCACAGCATGGTTTAACCACTGAATATTTACCCTTCCTTTTTTAACTACAGAAAAAAATATTTTATTACTTACGTAATTTCAATGGAACAAATGGAGCTTGTTTCTGTGTCCAAATTTAATCCTGATGGAGGTTTGGAAATGGAACTATCTTAAATGAGACAAACTTGGGTCCCTTTCTGAATATGTAGATTCAGGAACAAAAGCAGAAGGTTACAGGCCAATCTGTATGTCTGAACTAGTGCCTAAAATGAGGACAAAGTCTCAAAGTATATCTGAAAATACCCCTTCTCTTGCTTTCACACAGTGAAGGAGGCTGGTGGAGAGTCCATTCCCTTACAACAGGCCGAGAAAACTATATTCCAGGAAAATATGTAGCAAAGGTTTACCATGGGTAAGTAAATGCATTTCCTATAGCCTTTCAATGCTACACTTCTACATATACAGTGCTGATCAGTTATTTAGTGTCTTAATCAGAACAATGCCAATAGTGACTAGGCAGACAGAAATTTTATTTATTACAGTCTAAAATTGTTCCTTTGAAATCTCAGAACATCAAATCCATGCCTAGATTTAGATTATATGACAAGGAAAGTCCTAGTTTTAAATACTGGAAAGGGTAAAAAGAACCCCTCAAATGTAATATATCTTAAATACTTCTGTTGCATGGAGTGATCTCTAATTTAAAGACATCACTAAAAAGATCCTATTTAAAAAGAATTTTTAATATTTGAAAAAGGTGAACTTTAAGCTTGAGTTGCTCATGAAAAAACCAGTCCAGAAAGAACAAATAGCCAAGAACTAATAAGCCATTCAGGAATGTAAACTCTCACACTGGAAAAGCTAAGGGTGGTTCAGAGGTTTCTTGTTGCCCTAGACATCAGTCAGAAAAAAAACATTAGGCACACTTAAAACCTTTCTGGCATATGAACTGCAAACTTCACTGTGATTTATGAAAGTACTCTAATTTTAATATGCTTTTACATCCTCCCAAAATAGAGATGCTTTCACAAAGACAAGGCACAGATACGATGATGGAAGCTACTTTCTGAAGCTTCCCCAAGACCATTTGGCTGATTGCAAACTGGATCAAACACACAAGAACAACTTTAAAATAAAGTGCCAGTAACACCAGCCGAGCAAGCTCATTTACACAGTTAGACACTACCTGTGCCTACAGCAGCGCACCAAGCTATGGTGAAAACCGGTAGGGCTAATTCCACTTTCCCTTATCCACAAAGCCAATTTTTAACTGGCTGCTTTTCCCCTTAGCATAAGCAGAATATCTGTATTGTGTATGGGTTTATTTACCATAGAATCAAACATTTTTGGGGGCTAACAAAAAATGGTTAAATGAAAAGGAGGAAATGAAGTAATGCCGCAGATATGTCAGCAATTTAGCACATGGATATGTCCCCAGCAATTCAGATCAAGGCAGCTTGAAAAGTTTTGTTTTCCCTAAATCCAAACCTTCTTCAATCTTCTCTAGTCTCACAGTTAATGGATCCTCAAAGAGAGCAAAATTTTCTCCATAAACTGGGAAAATATGCCTGGACACAGTTGAGAGAATAACTAGAGAAAGCCACAGTGTTGCTTTTGCAGTCACTTTTCCTGGCTAATACTGCACGTTCACAGCCACATGCTGCTATTTCACTGGTGTCCAGACTTCAGAATTTGTTTTTTCCTGCTTCACAGATGGTTATTTGAAGGGCTGGGAAGAGAAAAAGCAGAAGAACTTCTATTGCTACCCAACACCAAGGTCGGCTCCTTCATGATCAGAGAGAGTGAAACCAGAAAAGGTGAGAAAATACCATTTTTACCCCTTGATCTCAGACATTAACAGCTTTACAGCTCTTTAATTCACTCATTGTCCTGCTTCATATGGATCAGTCCAAAACCAGAAAATGCATGTACTGGGAAGGCAAATGTACCCAGTCCAGCATACCAGTCTTCACCAGTCAGTGCTGGCAACAGGGTTAGCAATGGACATGGAAAGTTCCACAGGCATCAACACAAAAAAGACTCAGTTGTTCAAACACTATTATTTACTTTGGTCTCATGCAAAGCTTATTATGCAGTGGGGCTTTCAAATGGAGGAAAAGTTGCAGATTTGCCTTAGTCCATGAAAGATTGCCTGAAGAAGCTATAAAACACACACTGAGCAGTGGGGTGGCTGATAAGTGAGTTTCTTATATAAACAGATTGTTCTTCTATTTACTTTAAAAAATGACATGACTTCAATTTCACTTTCTTTCATAGCAATCCTATTGCTACATGGGAACTCTATTGAATACACTTTATACTTCAATACTCTTCAATGGGAATACATCTCCCATTGTGCAACGTGTCATCTTCCCTTTTCCTGAAGCATCAGAACACATGCTAATATCATGATACTACAGTTGGAAGGGAATAATAAACCATCTACCCTGATCTTTTCCATATCACAGGCCAATTACTTTCATAATAGCCATACTAAATTGAAAGAAATTATGGTTCAACATTCAATCTTTACCAACCCCATGCTGAGCAATAGTTTTAAAACAAATAGTTTTAGACAAAGAAACAGGAAAATCCAAATCCAGATTCAATCCAAATCTCAGGCCCTGATGTTGGGCCCTTTGTTCTTTTTGTTATACTTAAATATAAATATGAAGTATACTGTATAAGTAGAAATTAGGATGGTGACTCAGTTTTTTCCAGATCTTTCTGGAACCTTTTGGATCATTGCACCACATCCAATATCTAGTTGTGGTCACTGGTTTCCATCCAGAATTAGGGCCCTACTTTGGTGTAATGAGCTCTTCTCTTTCTCCAGGGTTATATTCCTTGTCAGTGCGGCACAGACAAGTAAAACATTACAGGATCTTCCGCCTTCCAAATAACTGGTATTACATCTCTCCACGGCAAACCTTCCAGTGCCTTGAAGACCTTGTGAACCACTACTCAGGTAAGAAGAACTGCAGGATAGATATATTTTCCAATGGTAACTGTAAAACTATCTATCAAAGATCCAGAACAAGAAGGTTTGCCTTTTGCCTTTGTCCAAGACTTGCAACTACTGCCACAGAACAAGTATTAGGAAAACTTCAGTTTATGTTTCACTTTATTTTTTTATCCTAAATAAAATATGTTACCCTTAACAGTACAACTGAAATCAACCCAAGAAGTCAGCGAAATAAAGACAGATAGGCTTAACGCATATTGGAATATGATATTGGATGGCCATGTCAATACACTGCTTGGTCTGAACACTAGCGTCTAGAACTTTGCTAGATAACTTACAAATACATTTGGAGGTTAGCACAGGACAGGGATACCCAGTCCTTTTGGAGCACAGCTAAACTCAAACTTTGGGTGTACGAAAATGTTATACTGTGCAAATGCATGTTATGGTTCTGACTCCCAAGGCCACAGTTTACCAGCATTGGCATGTCTTCCATTTACTTATTTACCATATAGACAAACAGATAGATAGCATCAGGACATGCAAGACCAGGTTCTGCAATCACATTTCTCTTAGGAACCTCTAAATCACACAGCCTTATCTGCAACAGATAATTCTCAGAAATGTTGTTAGTTTCTTCCCTATTACTTTAGAAGAGCATGGCTGGATTTTATCAGCAGAAGATATCTCAAGCGACTCAAGCTGTTAGCTCCAATCTAGGTTAAGACGTCACTTTTACTAATATCAGTCTGGTGGATGACACCCATCTCAATGATATTTTTCCAGATTCAAGACAATTTAACTGTGTCAGAGAGATAAATTGACAAATGACACAATTAAGTGGCTGCAGATACCATGCATTAAAATAACATTTTAAAATGAGGAAGGAAGATTGCAATAATTAAATTGCATAAAAGTTACAAAAGAACAATAGGTTCTGTGCTTTAATTAGTAATGGGTACTCAAGCGTAAAGCTACCATATCTGCATATTTCATAGGTAAATGAAAAAGTTTCTTACCAAAGAGTATTCTGTTAAACCAGAGAGAAGAATCATATTCATACTCAAAACATGCAAAAGAAACTTTGAACTCCAATGATATAAACAGAATTTCTACAGGATATTGTTTTGGGTACTTTTTACATTCTAGTTAGCTGACACATTTCTCATTTAGAAGCGGTCAAACAGCCAAAAGCTAAAATTTGGGGTGAGGAGAACTTGTAACAATTTTTACTTGAGTTATATGTGTAAGAGGAGACATAGTGAGATTTAGCTCTCTACCTTCTCCCACCATGACAGCATAACAGATTTTCACCCTGAAATAAGGCTCAGAGATGTAAAACGCTAGCATTCAGCCATGATGTTCTCTACTTGAGCAGAAGAATGTTTGCAATGTTCCTAGTGGAGCAAGGAGAAGACAGAGAGAAGGAACTTAGACAAAAGTTACATGTGAACCCTGATTCATTCCATAGCCATGTCCACAGCAGAATAGTGCACATACAATCCAACCTGAGTGGTTGCATCCTGCACCTATTTTGCACTCTATTTGCATGGCTGAGACAATGGGAGGCAAAAGCATAACACACTGAGGACTCAGAAAACCTGGGTTTAAGACCCTGCTCCGTCATGGGCTTCCTTCCAGACTTTGGGCAAGTCACTTTACCTTTCTGTGTCTCAGTTTCTCACTTGCACTGTGGGACACATGCCCCATGATAAATTAAAAGGCAAAGGTATGAGAAACATGTCACAGTGACCTTGCTGAGAACACACAGTTTATTGACTCTTACTGTTGTGCCCAAAACTGCTTATTTGAGCATGAATCAGGGAAAGAAAACAGAGAAGATACCAGTGAACAAAGACTAACTGTGTATTCATTTCCCTCTTTAGAAGTTGCTGATGGTCTCTGCTGTGTCCTTACAACACCCTGTCTTACCCAGTGCACTAACAACAACAGTGTAATGAACCAAATTCCTCCTGTGGTGATGCGGAATAAAAACTTCAACTGGAGAAATATTCACAGGTACCACATTATAACACAGGCTGCCAGAAATAACATGGGTTCTTTTCCAGCCTTGTATATACTTGTATTTACAACACAGGAGAAACAGTCATTTCCTTCTCCGTGAGATCAGTTTTAAAGAGCAGACACTCTTCAAAGCTGCTGACAGCAGGTTAACCCATGAAAACTGGGTGTCTAACTGATAATCTTGGTCTAACTTTGGAAGCATAGTTAACTATCATTTTTCCTATCCAGCCAACAGTGTGGCCACATAAACAGTCCCTTTGGGACTCATGAGTCCTCTCCTCCAAGGGTATAGGGGTAACATCCGGGCCATAAAGCCTAGTCAGACCCACCATCAATGGCACAGTAACATGTAATGGCTTAGAGGTGAGCTCCGACAGTCAGCAATGGCTCCCCCTTGTTCACATGGTGGCCATCCAAGAAGCAGCACACATTCAAAGAACACATCCCAGTACAAATCTTTCCTGCTGTATGTCTCTCAATACAGAGCCCAGCTCAAGGTTCCCGAGATTTCTAGTATCTTGACTGCAACTAGACAAAGTAGGTCAGGTTTCAGAAGCTGGTGAAACAACCACCTTCAGAAACAAAAGCACCTCTTCTTTTTGAAGTGTAAATTTTCCTCTACCACCCTGCCTTCACAAAGCATAATCATTTGCTTACAAGTGCAAGAAAATTTAGTGCAGTATTGAAGCCATTTTTCCTACAGGTTAAGTAGAAAGAAAGTATGCAGATGTTATTTCCTTTTCAGATGCTGAAAAATACTTAGATACTAAGATAGCTCTGGTGTACTGACTATTTCAGAAACCACTAACAGAAATATCTGCTGCTTTATGAGACTGGATTTTTTTATACAACAAAATTAACCTAATTTAGTTTAACAGCTGTAAATATTATACTAATAAGCTCAGTTCAAGTAGCTGAAATGGTAACAAAATTTTCTGCTTTTAAAGGCTGGAGGTGACTGAAGATACTGAGAGCACCCTGGCAGCAATGGATGACTCTTGTCTTAGCTATGGATTGAGGGAAAGTATCACCTCCTACCTGTCCTTAACAGGGGATGGCAACACTTCTTTTCCAAGTACCAGAAAGAAGAAAGCCCAATCCCTCATATACACAGGATGCAAACGCAAGAGTACCCTTCACTTACCACCTACATACTATGAGGACTAAATGTAAGACAACCAGGAGGAAAAAAAAGACAAAAATGAGGAGTTAGAAGAGAAACCCAGAGCATTCTTTGGTCCTGCAGTCCTTCAAAGGCAGAGGTAGAAGCACACCAGCTGATGACCAAATTCTGGCAATGCTTCTGCATTTCCTCTTCTGAATGTTAACCAGAGACCTTCTTAAGGATGCCTTGCAGCCATGGCATATGCTGGGAACATCCGCAGTGCACCTGATATTAGAACCTAATCACTAGCAGGATAGACTGAGACAGACTCAAAGTCAAAAGCCAAGTGAGGCAGATGACTCTTCAGCATGTCCAGCAATGTACAAAGGTGATTACATACAGAAGGACTAACTATAGCTCAATAGCTTAAATTAAGTCTTACTCTGGTATTCTCCACAATGCTGAAAACTATCTTTACAGAACTACCTACAATCAAACAGGAAGCTTTTTCTGCTCCATAAGGAGAATGTAGTGGCCTGTGGTGTCACAAAATGGTCATAAAATTAAGAACAGGTTTAACTCACTGGGAAAAGCAGTTCGTGTTTAACCCTGAGCTGAGAGTACAGGCAAAAGCCTAACTCAGCTGCTCATAGTCTACCAGATATACAACAAAGAACAAAGAGATTTTTAATTGAAAAGTAGAATGTGGTAATATTGTGCCTAACTGCAAAGGTAGGCTTGTAAAGGTGTCACCTTTTATGTGTAGAGGATCAGATTTTAACCTCATGTCCTGAGGGCACCCCCATATTTATGTACAATATTTATATTAATAACAGCTTTTTTAATAATTAAACTGAGACAGCAAATCAGCAACCATAGATTTTAAAGAGTTTTCTGAATTTCTTGTCTGAAGAGAGTTCTGTCAAAGAGTAATGACACATTTCATCAAACTCCTTCAAGATTTGTAACCAGGTTACCTGAAATTACAGACTTTTTCTGTATATACGTGCTCTTGAAGGAGCAGCTAGCATGGTACGTTGAACCTGACTTGGGATTGTTTTCTAAATCAAGCAGTCACATCTGGGGGTGTAAAATGCTGCAATCCATGTCCTCAAGACAAGATCTTTCCAATCTAATATTCTGTCATACCTTTTTGCACAGAGTTGAGTAATGAAGGTTTCGAGATAGGGAATTTGGTTTATACGTATACATATATATATATATCCTTTGTAAATAATTCTTAGTACAAATCTGTGCACCCTTTAGATCTTTTAACAGAGCATTTGCACTAACAAGAGATATTCAGAGACCAAAATAGTTCACAGCATGTTTAAACATATTTCAGAATTTTATGGATGAATGTAATTTGGCTGGCAAACATTGAAAACCACAAAGCAAGATGAACTCAGGAACTTTAGGTGTTTCTATGATCCCATTACTGTTACTGATTGTTACTATGTTATGGTGACTGCATTTTACCCAGCGAAATGTATATGGGGAGCATTACAGATTTTGAAGTCAAGTCATGACTTGTATTTATTCATTAAAATAATACCCAGTAGTGACTTCGTGTTGGTTTTAGACAATGGAAAACCTCATGTGCAATTAATACAAACACCCAGTCTTGCAATGACACTGACAGAAAGCATCTTTGATGGGAAGCAACAGAAGAATCCAAGAGCCCATGTAACTGGGCAGCACTTGGAACGTGCTCTGTAGGAAGGAGGTAAGACATGTTCTGGTAACAACAGGTCCACAAAGTCACAGACCAGTTCAGGTTGGAAAGGACCTTTGGAGATCACCTGTTACAACCACACTGCTCAAGTAGGGCCACCAAGAGCCAGTTGCCCAGGACCACATCCAGACATCTTTTGAATATCTCCAGTGATGGAGACTCCACAACCTCCCTGGTCAACTTGTGCCAGTGCTTGATCACCCTCGCAGTAACAATGAAAGATGACAAAAACTTATGAATTGTGCCATAAGGGGTGGCTGGATTTCACAGATGGCTGGGAGAAACTCTGTGGAGTCTGGCCATTTCTTCCAGGTAACTGAAAAACTAGGGACCGTTTGGGAAACACAGTCTTGCAAGGGCCAATAGCAGTGAGATGATTCTATAAAAATCTGAGATTATCTAAGAAACAATATCAGAAATACCAAATCTGGTAGAGATGTAAAAAACCTGGGGCCAATAAAGAGAAATTAGAGAGGCGGTCGGTTTGTTTGAGAAGGAATGAGGGTGGTAAGAGGGGAAAAAAAAGAGAAATGGGAAAAGGGGAAAAAAAGGGGGATCTAAAGGGTAGCTAACCATAGAATATTTAGGGTTTGTGTCAGCTGATTCCAGTAGTTTTCAGTAGGGCGATAAATCTGCTCTTTCCACCATTGGCTGTCCTGCTTGCATGGCCAGGAAAGACCTGGTGTCTTCCCTTGCATTGGGTGGAGGAAGCTGGAAACTCTCCTCCTGACACCCACCAGGGAATCTGCCTTCCACAGCCTCCTGCAAGAGATGGAGGCAATCCATATCACTGATCCATGCTCCTACACCAAAATTGCACTGGTAGATGAAGTAATTAATCAAAAGATGAAATCAAGCACCAGTTTAATGCCCTTCACTGATTTAAAACAAGACCATAATCACTGAAACTTTTTTCTGATCATACTACTGAAAGATGAAGTTACAGAAAGTCCCCATGGCAGCTTTGCGGTGATTCTGTACCATCTTTTTTCAGATCTGTTCCAAACAAAATCTCTCATAGGAAGACATAGGAAACTCAAAACCACTTTGCTGTTTCAGGTGAACATCTTGTAGAGAAAGCTTCATGCATCACACCTTTCTACATGCTCAGAAACAGTGTTATTTTGTAATGCATGACAGACCAAGTAAACAGCACAAAACTAACTTTTGCAGAAGAGCTGTATTGTTTCATGGGATTTTCCCCTCTGGAAAGCTATATCTGGTACATATTCTCACTTTCATGATTCTTAGTCTGTGTGCACAATGACTTTGGCATCTTGGAACAAAACA
Organism: Agapornis roseicollis; assembly: GCA_002631895.1. NCBI lineage: Eukaryota > Metazoa > Chordata > Aves > Psittaciformes > Psittacidae > Agapornis > Agapornis roseicollis. The sequence goes on along the minus strand of NDXB01021592.1, from coordinate 18,590 downwards.
AAGATGCATCCCTGGGTAACCAATAGTTGCATTCTGCATAATACCATTATAAAAAAATAATTAAAAATTCAAGCCACTGCTATTACTGCTTGCTTTTGATTTTATCAGTGTATTTCACAAGAAAACTAAATCCACCTTAACCCTGTCAGGATAAATACTTAACATTACTTTGAAATAAGTGGAGATGTTGCTTTTGCCAAGAGAGAGGTATGCACATTTCCAGGAAGAAAATTGTTGTTAGAAACACTAGTGGGAAGAATTGATGCACCTGCCTGCTCTATGCACTGTTTTTCATTATTTGATGTCCTGCTGTAGGAAAAAGGAGGAGTTGAAACTTCATTTTACAAAAGACAAGACATAATGTGTAACTACACTCCAGAAGTAATGATAAACAAAGAGGTCCTNAGAGAGGTATGCACATTTCCAGGAAGAAAATTGTTGTTAGAAACACTAGTGGGAAGAATCGATGCACCTGCCTGCTCTATGCACTGTTTTCCATTATTTGATGTCCTGCTGTAGGAAGTAATGATAAACAAAGAGGTCCTTACATTTCCCTTCCTAAGTTTCTCAACTGGTAAATTGCACTGAATCCTGCTATGGCTTTCACTGGGCCCCATCCTGAACAATGTCAGAGAAAGGGTAGGATGTAACTGTACTCTGACAGAAAAGAACGATGGGTTTCTAGCAAACTAATTGCTACACCAAGAGCTGAGTAAAACTATAGGAACTGAGTAAGGAACTATCCAAGAATGACACAGAAAAACAACCATTGAACAGCAATTTTCATCAACTTCCCCACTAGAGCTATGCAATTAAAATAACCTTATTGAGACATGGGGATGCAAAAACAAGTTATATTTCCTGGAGCAAGGGCACACTGAAGAAAAGTTATTGAATAGAGATCAAGATTCGAGTCAAGATTTTTTGATTTTGAGTCAACACTGCTAGCAGAGAGATCATTTTGTCCACATGCTATTTCTGCTGCATATATAAACCTCCACTGAAGATTAAGCCTTATTTCATAGCACACTACTATTATCTGAGACTGTGAAGACCAACGGCAGTATTGGTGCTGACAAAAAGTCCCCAGATTTGACACTGGAAGTGCTGTAAACACACAGATCACTTGGGATGACTGTGAAAATAGCCTGAGCTGACAGCAAACAAGCCTGTGGGTAAACAGATTTTTACTCTCTGCCTGAAACTTGCTTTTTCTTTTAAATGAAAGCTGTTGTGAGATCAGATAAAAAGAGTGGATACTTTCAATGTGCGAATGTTGGGCTCACCAGTCTAAAAACTGCTGATCAACAACTGTATTTATGGAATGGAAACTAACCTGTTGTACCTATAAGTTATGAAACAAGACTATTTATATAATACACAAAAAAACCACAGTGACGAAAACCAGATTCTTAGAATGACTAAATCAATCAGCAAAGTGCATCTCTGGTACATATTTCTGAAGCACCCAGCTCTTGGAGACAGTGGTCACAGGTGAGATGAAAAATAACTACAGCAATAACAGTCCTATTAACGCTGCCAAGGTGTGGATGAGATAAAACCAGCACCCACACACTGCCACATCCTCATATATGTAACATCCTTTCACAATGATTATGAAGTGGCAGGAATGGGACTTACCATCAACACCACCCTCCTGAGGAGGTCCATATCAGCTGTGTCTGTGAGCAGGTGAATGCTGGTAACATCAGCTCCACCACGGTCAGCTCCTAAAGAAACCCTGCTTGGGTCTCCTCCAAAGCTTGCAATGTTCTGCTGCACCCACTTCAAAGCTGCTAACTGATCCAAAAGGCCGGCATTTCCGCTCGCATTAGGAGAACCTATTGTAGGAAATAATGAAATAGATCTGAAAAGAAACCAAACTATAAATAATTGAAGTTTTGATTGAACATTACATTTTTAGCAGCTCTCGCAGCTGAACCTTGACAAAACCAATACCAGAGTTTCAGCATCTGAAGTGGTCTCCTCCAAGGTCATCACTTTACATATTGACTCCATTTCAGCTTTTACCACTCCACCAGGCATCCCTGGAGGTGCCTAATTGCCTGTCCTGGTGACATAAAAATAACACTCCAACTTCTAAGCATCAATTGGACAGCTCATGGCAGGAGACTTGAATCCATGCTCAAGTATCCATAAATTCAGGCCTTGAGATTCTTTGTCTACATAAGTAGCTTGATCTTACAAGAAATTAAAAGCAAACAAAAAAATAAATCAGTGTGTTTGCCAAGTTGGAAGGGACCCATAAAGAACATCAGCTGTTTCCCTTGAGTATACCTAACTGCATCTGTTTGCCTTCTATATCCCTTTTACACTTGCCCTGTCTGACCAATCATTTATGTAACATCATCTTGCATTTCTTGAAACACCTACAGATATAATTTTGTTGTTTATAGTATCTCCACATGTATCCTTTGAGACTGACCAATGTCTAACTGAGAAGAGATCTTATTTATATGTATTCATATTTTTGTTCCTAAGAAAATAAAAGAAAAATAAGGAATCATGTACCCCTTATGCTTAGGTATTACCACTGAAAGGCTACTTTCTTTTCAATACCAACCAGTGGTAACCTGATCTGAATAATAGGAAAGCAACGGTGAAAGCATCTAATGATACAAACCCCTAGACAAGCTTAATTCTTTTAACAACAAAAGCAGAAATAAGTAAATCCTGCATAGTCTGTAAGAAAGGAATAGAAAACGATTGTTCACTGTCTGCTGCTTCTTAATCCACAATGAGGCATTCACTTTTAAGGATTTTAAATTCTCCACATTTAAAACTTGGAAGTAAGAAAAAAAGACAGAAAAGCCAGGAACAGAAACACAGCTGAAACTGTTTCTTCCATTGCCAAGACCAAATAGTACAATTTTAATGTGGGAGGCTCAGAAACTACTGGATCAAAATGAACAGATAGTGGAATAAAAAGATGCCACTTTGTGAACAGGTAGCCCTGCCTCAGGCAAAGAGTAATTGGAAGTATATATCCTGTAGTAGGTATCCATATGCCTACCATAATGAATTACTGAGAGATCACAGACACCAATTTAAGCAACAGAATAGAGTACAGAGACCAGATTACTGACAGACTTGCAGCTCTAACAGATATGCACATCACAATAGCCACCTCTGTAAGTGCCTTTGTAGTGAGACCGCCAAGAACTAAATGGCACCAGAAACTACAACCTTCCACCTATAGCTACAGGTTAAGATGCTCAGGCCAAGCCACACCAGTGAAGCAATGGAGGAAGAACTTTCCCTGCTTTAGTTTTTAGGGTTGTTTTAGTTTGTTCTGCACACCATGACCATTTCCCAGGGTTCTCAATCCAGCAATAAAACCATTCTATGGTGTTAAAAAGGAAATATCATTTCAAGGGCTTGCTGTGTGCCTCGTGAGACCTCTCCAGAGGAAGTGAAATCATAGAATCATTGAACTGTCGATCATTGAGTCCAACTGTTATCCCAACACTGCCAAGCCCACCACTAAACCATGTCCTTAAGTGTCACATTTACAGGCCTTTTAAATGCCTCAAGGGATGGTGACTTAACCACTTCCCTGGGCAGCCTGTTCCAGTGCTTGACAACCCTTTTGGTGAAGAAATTATTGTATGTAAATCCATGTAAATGTTTTAGCAACACAATGTGCCTTGCTACTGGCATACTAAAAACATGACCAAGGAGAGAAATACAGCCAGTTCCTTCTGCCCTGGTAAAAACCACAATCATGCTGTGAAACGCACCACACTAGGGAACAAATGCATGCATGGACGTTCACAGTAGTTAAACCAAAAGAAACATGTCTGTGAGGAATATTTCCCACTGCCTTTTTTGCAGGAAAAGAACACATTCCTGAGGACCACAGGAGAATGAAAAGAAACCAGTGTTCAGAAAGAATCAAATAAGGACATACACATGCATTTCATAGAATCATAGAATAGTTAGGGTTGGAAAGGACCTTAAGATCATCCAGTTCCAACACCCCTGCCATAAGCAGGGACACCTCACATTAAACCATACCACCCAAGGCTTCGTCCAACCTGGCCTTGAATACCTCCAGGGATGAAGCACTCACAACATCCCTGGGCAACCCATTCCAGCATCTCACCACCCTAACAGTAAAGAATTCCTTCCTTAGATCCAGTCTAAACCTCTCCTGTTTAAGTTTGAACCTGTTACCCCTTGTCCTGTCACTACAGTCCCTAATGGACAGTCCCTCCCCAGCATCCCTATAGGCCCCCCTCAGATACTGGAAGGCTGCTAGGAGGTCTCCATGCAGCCTTCTCTTTTCCAGGCTAAATTTCTGTTACTACTAAACTGGAGAAGAACAATAGTGCTAAATTTAAGCATGAAAATAATCCTTATTTATATGACTTCATAGACTCTTGAAAGAATCGGGCTTAAATACATGACTGTCTTCTCCATACTCCTGCCACACATATTACTGACAATTTACCTTAATTTTTTTGGGTGCAGAGTGGAAGGTGAAGGCACTAGCAAGAATGTTCATCACTTTTTGTAACATTAATGGGTGATAGCAAATAAAAGTCATATCCTTTTCACTTAGAACAATGCAAGCTCTTTGCTTGCAGAAGCCATCAATGAAACCCCAAAACAACTGCAGAATTGGAAAAAAAACCCAAACAAGCCAACCCCCCCCAAAAAAAAACCCAAACCAGAACAACAGCAACAAAAAAAAAATCTGTTGTTTTCACTTCCCTTCATTCCCTAAAATCTCCATTTAACTCTTTCATTTCTCATTTTGCAATTTATACCAAGTCAACATGAGAGGATTCAGCACTTTGCATAGTTGGACCATGAAACTGATATTGCTCACAAGATCATAACTTTTGTTTGCAACTTCAGGGCCCTCCAACAGTCCCTGCTGCTAATGTCACCTCAGCCCTAAGGGTGAGCTCCTGCCTCCTGTGAAACTGGTGGCAAAACTTCCAAGGGACCAGGATTTGTCCAAGTCTTTCAGTAAGAATGGAAACCACCCTGGCATATCATTAAGGATTTGGTTTGAGTCTTAAGAAAACCCCTTACAGTATTTGACCTTCACTGAAAATCCCCAGAGGCTACTGGTCATGCACAGGAGTCAGAGGTATTTCATCAACCAGGAATAGATCTTGCAGTGGAAGCATTGCTTGTCAGAATGGGCATGACTGAAAATCCATGCTGATAGGGGCCTGGTACAAACATACCACACTCATTGTATCTACATGGACTAAAAAGGACATAGAGTAGCACAGCACTAAAAGAATTTTTAGGGCCAACATGGACTTTAGGAATTTTTAGGGTACCACATGAATGTGGTGCTTAGCTTGCTCCAATGACTCTTGCAAATAGCTTTTCCTTCTTGCTCCTGATGCTCCTGAGCAACAGGATCTCCTCAAAGGCACATGAAAGACAGCACTTTTCCCTGGTTGCAATTCCACAGTACAGAGAAGAGGGCCCCTGCATGCTCCTCACTCATAATGAACCACCTCTATCTCTAAACTCAGTCCATTCAGCTCATATGTTGATGTTTCCAGACACACATGCAGATCCCTATGAAAAAGGGGCTGGATAATTTTCCTTATCTTTAAATCATGGACCATCATATAAATACAGGTGTATATATATATGTATATATGTATATATATATATATATTCAGCTCAGCTAGCAGTTTCCACTTTGGAAGGAACCTAGGTGAGTTTTGTAGGGCTGAAGGAGGTTAGTGGGTAACGTGTGGGCAGTGCTGCGTAATGGAACCTCGTACAGCTCCACACTGCATTTGGCTCTAGCCAAAATGAAGCCACAGTATCACTTTCATAAGCATCTGGTTTACACTGATGAAAACAGTGATTCTTTCCCCAGATACCCCTATTACCAACTACTTATCTAAATGAGTAAGGAATCTGTAGTGTCAGCAATCTGGTTACTGAATGAAAAACAGGCTTTGCTGGGAGTGAGTTTTGAACAGTAAAACAGAGAAGAGAAACAATAACCTGTAGCTCCAGCTACATACCCCAGACTAGACAAAATCTAGGCAGCATCACTAGAAGTGAATACTTAACCACGAGGCAAAGTATTGAGCCTGATATTTGCAAACATGGCAAATACAACTTCCTAAAGATTATATAGGTATTAAAATGTCCACTAGAAAGGTCAAGGATTGCTACCAGCATGATGGAACAAGAGCTCTACTTGCAATCATTGCATTTTCTCTCCATGGTTCTCCAAGTTCTCCTGCACTGGGCAGAACTGAAAGGTGTTAGAGAAGAGTGTTCCCTACTTGCTTAAGCAGGCAAACCCAGTATAAGGCAAAATAAAAAAAACAATCCCAAAGACCACAGAGGCTTAGGGAGAGTGAATGTGCATTTTCACGTGCACGTGCCTCTTTGCAGAAGACAAAATCCTGTATATAATGAGTATTTGAGTGGTTTTTAATGGCTATTCATATTAGAAGGATATAGGAAAGCAAAAAAAAAACCCAAATACTGGAGTATGGGGAAGGGATGCAAACTCAGAACATGCAAAATTGCATGGATGGAACAGTTGGAAGTTGAAGACATTGAAAACCGTAGCCACAATAACAAGCACTGGAATTAGCAGGAATTCTGATGCCTAACCTGTCTTCATGTGTGTCTGCAAAACACAATATCCACAGTTGCATCTGCAAACATAAGTCTAGCCAGTGCTTTGTTATAAATGCTCGGGGTTTGGTTTTGTCCCTTTGCCTCCATAGCCTCTCCCCATTCTCTTCAAGTCCCGGTGGTATCCACCCAAAACAGTCAGTGAAAAATAAAGGTTTTTCAAGTTTAAAAATAACTGAACTTTAAGGAAAAAAAAATAGAAACAGAAGTGTCACAGAATGCAATTTAGCCCATAGTTGTGCTTGTTCTAGAAGTTTATCACTTACCAGTACTAAGGAAGCCAAAAACACCGACCCGGTAGTTTGCCATCACAACAATGATGTTACTGATGGCAGCTAGGTATGATCCATCTATGGTTGTCTTTCCAGCCTCAGCACTGTAACTCCCTCCATTGTGGAAGAACAGCAACACTGACAAGTTTTTGACCTGCCATGACAACAACCAGGTTAATATCCCTGTAGCAAACTGCTTTTGTAGGTTGGTGATGAGAACAGAAGCATCTTCCCCATTAACATTATTGAAATCATTCATAGCTCTTTAACAGTGACCATAATGAGGGAGTATCTGTCCATCTGTCTGAAATGCTAGGGGTAACTTGTCCTCAATGACCTATATACCATTCAAGAGGACAATATGTCCAGTATAAAGAAGATTTAATGTCACCACTGTGTTCCATCAGCCAACAACTCTACCAGGTTAGTTCAACGTGGACCCGTCCTGCTGACTTGTCCATCGAATGCATGGTGGGCTCATCTTTGCTGCAACATGTCTGCTTTACACAAATACATAGGAAAAGTTCAAACAAGTGGGAAACAGGAGAAGAAAAAGACCTGTTGGGTTGCTTCATCTTCAGCAGGACTAACTCAATAGCTGTGCAGGGCGCTTCCTGCTCTCAAGTCTTTGGAATTAAATATTGCCTAGTCTCCAAAATCTCACTTGACAAGATCTCCTCATTGCTCCTTAAATGGAGGTTTTCCCCTATTAGATATAGAGAGAAGTGTCCTGCAGAGTGGACTTTTTCTGTTCGTGGGAGAGAGTCACATCTCGGAAAAAATGGAGGGCCCTAAAAGAGCCCAGCAGGACTCCCAGGATGGGAAGGAGATACAATGGGCTGCTGCCCATGTTGGAACTTCTTACAGAGCCACATGATTTTGCACAGAAACAGAGGCTTTTTCCCAAATCAGCAGCACATCTGTGCGGACCCTCTCTGTATGCACAGCAGGGCTGCAGCCAGGCTGCTGCTGCGTGAGCAGCACAAAAGCAGAAATGCACCAAAAGACCTCAGCATTTATCAGCAGATTACAGCTCTGTTGAGATGACACTGAAGAAATACCAGTCTCCCTCCCTGCGTTGGCAGCTGGTGATGTTTTGCAAAGAGCTGGTGGCCCCTGCAGCAGCATTGAAGTACATCTGAGGTTTGTTTTTATCCCTGCAGCTACAGGGCATTGGGCTCTGCTGCTGTTATTTTCTGGATGAGGCCCAGCTAAACACAGAAGTCCCATCTGCTCTGGCAAATGATGTCTCTGGCTGTATGGGAGGAACAGCAGGGAAGCGATGGCTTCAAAACTACAGGACAGGAGGCAAACACCTCTCATCTGCCATTAATTTGTGATGATTGTGTGCACTCCTCACTTATCTATCTGGAGAATCACCTCAGAGGCTTCTTGGAAACATGACAGTGTTACCAAGAAAACCCAAGAAACTGCAAGCACTGAAACATGCTGCTCAGTCTCAGGAACTTCTGCTCCTGAATAGAAATTGCCTAATTTACAGTGGTCCCTGGTTCCTATTTCTGCACTGCATATAGCACAGAGAGAGAGGTAGGGGTAAAGAAAAAACTGAAAGGATCTGTTTTCACATGGAAATTCGTTCTAAAATAGAACTGTATTGAGCCATGTCAGCTAAAATGGTATTAAACATGATGTTGAGCCTGCTCCGTCCCCTCAGCTCAGCATAGTTAAGCCTGAGGTTTAAACCAGGCATTTCTGATGTGTCCACAGGCTACATAGCACCCTGACCTCCATCTGCCCTCTAAGTTGTGTATTACATTGTGCCAAGCGCCTTTACCCAATGCTGTAATGATGAAAAGCTTAAGAAAGGCAAAAACAGGAGATAAAAGTTAAAACCAGCAAAACAAAGCCTGCTGTAACAGATATGGAGCAATTTAGGGGAAGCTTTAGTACTGAGGCTGTGCCTCATGCCAAGTGTCTGGATGTATTGTTCCCATTTCTAGTCTGTATTGAGCAATGACAGATCCCTCTCCTATGCAAATGTAAAACACAATGAAAAATAATTTGGGTTTTAACCCCAAGGGATTTCAATCTCAGAGCTCATGGATTTGGACATTCTAGATGAAGCTGGTTTAACATAATTACCTTTGCATTTCTTGTTAGCCCTTTTAACAGCATAGTATAATGCTTTAGTTTTTCATGCTTTGGTTGAGCTATGCCTCACAATATGAAATATTTCATGTCCTCTATCTATCTTTATCTGTATATTTGGTAGCCAAATAATCTTTTACTATACATTAGCTGCTGAATAATTTATTTTGGATATAAGCGAACTTCCCGAAGCCTTGCTCTCAACCAAATTCAATCAACCACTGCAATTAAATCCTTGAGGAAGAAGAAACACAAAACCCTAAACAAAGCCTGCTGGAGCCAGTCCCTTCATCCACCACCACTTGGTATCAAGCTCAGAGGCAGCACCATCAGCATTAATGCTAGTGGAGCACACACAGTAGCTGGCCAGAGTGGGATCAGCACATTTCTGGTGGACAGGTCGTGGATACCATGTGTCTACTGGCCAGTGTATGGTTTTACTCCATACTTTGCAATGTAACTCAGGCAGTCACACTTCGACGTGTAAAATCTGTGCAAAGACTTCTTTCCAACTGGGACATGGGTGGATGGCTTTCTGGCTTAGATATAAGGGGATTCCTTCTGGGGAGCCCAGCAGCTCTCACATGGTCTCATGCCTGTAGGGGCTTAGGTTCCGTGTGCAACACATTAATGGAGAGAGTTCAGCATCCACCAGGAAGCTGCAGGTCAGCTGAAAGCCTGAAAGTTTTCATACACCATCTTCTCCATCTTACAGTAAAGCCCTTAATGAGCTATTTGGCAGGGCTAGATTTAAACTCTACCAAGCCAGGCAACCTCCAGTGCTTTAACTACTCTACAATATTGCTCTTTAAAGAATTGAGTCCAACAGGGATGATAAGGATGGAAATAACACATGGAGGGGATTGGAAAAGAGGAAAGGGGGTACAGCTTCTATTCTTATTTAGGGGAGAGCTTTAACTCTTAGTCTTATATTTGCACCCTTTGTAAATCAAGCTGAGGCACAGCTTTGTTTTGCTAATGTGACAGGTGGTGACGGTTATAGGTGGAAAAAAGTCTCTCAGAAGTGCCAGTTTTACTTGGAGGGTTATGTGGTACACGTAGCTGTGGAAGCAAAATGAGGTGATGTCATTCACCTTCTTCACTGCTTGATACTTAAAGAGTCCTCTGGTGACCAGCAGCAGTCCCTGCACCGTGCTCTTGTCCAGGCTCAAAATTCTCCTGAACAACCCTTGCATTCGCTGCTTTCCAAGAGATTTTATATTCAGTATTTACTGGCTTATTTAACTTTCCATGGGTTGAAAATATATAACTATAGCTCTCTGTATGGGAGTAAAAAATAGAGCTCACCACAAAAAGAAACAGGAAAATGTTTCCTTCTGCTCCCAGCTACTTCTGCAGAACCAGAAGTTTTGTTTCTCTCTTGGGCCAGACTTAACACATGTGAAACTGATTGACTCAATCAGATCTACTTCTACCTTATGCCTCTACAAAACCCAAGGAGGGATTCAGTTCACAGTACCACTAAGGAGAAAAGACAAGCCTATCTAATCTATGAGATGGTAGAAAATACAATGCTTTTAAATAAGCTATCTTGAAAGCAGCACTTAAGCAGAGATGCCAAACTGCCTGGGACAGTGATCTGATGTTTTCAATAAGCAATGACTTCACTCAAGGCAAAATGACAGCCTGATGCTGCAGGGAGAAAACAGACTGCTGGTCTTTCTGATGATTAAAAAGGGCCTGCCAGGGACTCTGTATGCTGCTCTCAGATAGCTAGAGCAGCTCTTTCCAGACATGCAGTATGACAGGCCCATAAATTTCTATTATAATGACCATCACCTTCGGAATATTGCCAGTACTCTGGAAAGTAAAACTGTTCCTGTGCTCTGGGCCCACTCTTCAATGGGATTCACATATTATTCAGCATCTTTATGCGCAGTCCCCCAGGGGTTTGGCCAGTCATCTAAGCTTGGCTTAAACTTGGAGCTTTATTTTATATCTGTTTATGAGAAATGCAAGAGCTTTCAAATAACAGTTTCTCAGATTGTACCATTGGCCCAGTCATCTTTAAAACATCTGGTTTTATGCTTTGTGGGCTGGGTACAGATCTAGCATTGCTTGCTATGCTCCTTCCTCAACAGAGCTCCAACAGATGCCAATGGGAACAGTGAGGATGAGGGTGAAAAACCCATCTGCTGCTGCTTGACCAGTGGTAAGCGTTGATGTAATGTGTTGTATTGCATTATCATCTCCTGGACAAAGGGTCTCATTTCAAGGACATTGACATTTCTGTCCTTAATTTCCTCTCCTTTGCTGCCACCTTCTTCTTGTGTTTTGTTTCCTACTCTATCCTCTAGGTTTTTAATTTGCCACACTTTTAGTTACCCAAGGACTGCTCACTGAAAGCCTATAAGGGAATACTCTTGCACCATTGAAAACAACAGAGAGCCTAATTTAACCTTGAAGGGCTTTGGGAACAACACATGAGAAACAATCATTTATGCCAATTAAAAGCACTTTGAAAAGAATTAACTTATCTCCTACTTACAGTGGTGGAAGGAACAAAGATGTTCAGGTATAGGCAGTCTTCACTGACAGAGTATGATGGAGCCTCTCCATCTCCCGGCTGCCAACAAGCTGCCCTAGAGACATGGATTGGAACATGGCAATAAAAAGGCTTGTACTTTCTTTCCACTGCTGCTATTTCCTTATATTTTGACACATCAAGTTCATAAAATCATTAAACCTGTAGATCTCAATCACATTTTAAACTATGCCCACCTGTACTTTAGTAACTTATATGTGGGTTTTATAAACACATACAAATGCAAAACATTCTCTTGTCTAGAATCCTTCCCTCAGAAAAATCAGCCTCATTTTAAAAGGATTAGAACTTGAAAGTAAGCTCTCAGAAAACTCACACTTTGCTTAAAATGCACAAAATTAGCACCAGATGTAAGGCCTGGAGGTCCCAGGTCCAGGTCTCCCCTCGCTATTGCCCTATGTAATCCACTCTGCTGCTGAAACATCAGTTATTTGTTCTAATTTGTAATGGTCCTTCCTTGGGAAAATATGGTAAGTTTTTCACACATTTTTAAAACCCATTTGCTCTAAGCATCATAGCACACCATTAAACAGTGCCAAGCAATGGTAAAAGTAACCTTTCAATAGGAATTCAGGAGCCAGCCACGTACAGAAAATCATTTTCTGGCCATCTTCTGTGTGAGATTCATATGCTCAAGCACTCACGCAACAAGAATTAAGTGGATGATTTTTGCAGTTCAGATCAAAGCTTTTTTGAAGCCAGTTCCTTCTACTTCACAGCTACATTTATATCACATAGTGAGTTATGGAAAAGCATGAGAATTTATTAGGGAAGAAGCTAAAAGAGGCTATGGAAAAGACAGTAATATCTCAGAGATCTATTTCTAAATTACCTAAATTTTTAATGCCCTTATAAAACTTCACACTGAAGAATTTAATAGAAAACTACAAGGAAAAGGACCAGTTTTAATGCAGTTCTACAAAATCTTTCCACAGGGGAGGTTCCCAGGATGGTGATATCACTCAACAGCTTTCAAGCTGACGTAGTGAAGCACATCATATCCAACCAAAACTACTAAAGCCATTTTAGGCAGACAAAATACGAATCCCCAGGTAGGAACCAGGCCAGGACAACAGGTCTAATACTGTTAAGCACACAGCTTTCCACAGGACAGCAGGAATCACCACCCATCAGTGCCTTCACCTCCCAGGATCTCCTCATGTAAAGATTGACTCCAGGGATAGGCTGCCACCTACTGAGGCAAGTCCACAGCTCCTCCAGAACCTGGAGACTCCAATAGCTGGATGGAGGTTTTGGTTGGTTTTTCTTAGTTTGTTTTGGGTTTTTTTAAGTCTTTTATCAGGACCAGGCTGATAAATAAATTCTTCTCTTCCATCATAATGGCACTATGCTAATGTGAATTTCTTATATACAAATACAGAACAACACCAACATAGAGTCCAAAACAATATAGGGTCAATGCTTTCCAAACATGTGTATGTGTTTTCCATGTGTATGGAAAGCACTGACCCTATATTTTTTTGGACTTGTGTATAGTTTGTGAGGTCCCCTCAATTCTCTTCAATAAGCTCAAAGAATTATCTTTTTTAGCCTTAAATGAATACTAGAAGATAATGGCCGAGTTCTTCATTGGCCTAAGAAAGCACTGAGAATTCACAAGATAGAAGGATATTAACTAAGGCCCCTAAACTGCTTTGAAACTCTCAGCCAGGCAGCAGGTCCTCAAAGACATACTGCAGGGGCAGATGAGTCTTACCAAAGCCCTAGCAGACACCATGCTGTGGCTGCAGACAGAAGGAGCTGGTGGTGTGTGTGCTAACCTAACATCACTGTGCACCTGAGGAAACAAAATCACATCCCACCAGATCCCTCCAACAATCTGAGGCTGCATGGATACTGTGGTTGTGCTGTAAACACCTCCATAACTCAGGTGCAACCTGAAGGATGAGGCTACCAAAGGCCTGCTGCTCTTTCAACTCTTTAAGACAACACCACATCTCTTTTTATTTGGTTCATCATAGGCTTTACTAGAAACTCTGGGAGACAAAGCCTTAGAAATGAAGGGACTAAATAATTTCCACACAGCTGACAAGTCTCTAAATCTGTAGCCTTAGGTTGTGCTTCCAGTGAAGCAGGTAGTGGTCTATGTTGGGCCTGCAGGGTGTCAATCTTCCAGCTCCCTTGTGAAAGCCACCATTTCCTTATCCATTGTAAGCTCCTGGAGACATCAGCTAGCTCAATTAGTTTGTCAACAACCACACGAGGACCACTCTTGGTGCCAGGAATTGAACAGAATGCATGGCTGGAAGGATAACATAGAGTCTCAGTAGGCCTCAGGTCCATATTAGCTTTCAGGGAAGCTCTTGGGTCACTAAACACCAGCTTTCAGCCCTAATTTCTTCAACTCCCTCTATAGAAAGCTCACCAAGTCCTTCCACCAGACTCCTTTTGACTGTTCTGCACCTTCAGTCTATATTCAATCATTTATTTCAGCTCCTCACATCTGCCTTGAAACAGTGCTTTTTTTTGTTGGTAGGAACGTGATCAGGTACGAAGCTCTCCTGTATCACCTTCCTGCATACATCTGCAGCATGGTTCACTCAGATGGGTTTCATGTGCTCTGTAGTTTGCTTTCTATTATGTGGACCACAGATGCATTGAGAAAAGCCCTATAGAAAACATTTCATTTCCATAGCTTGTTTCTTGCTGTTGCTGCATTTCTATAGGCTTTGGTATTCATTTGGTTGTTGTTTTATTTAAAGAAATCCACTCTCCTAATACATTCCACAGCACAGATATACCAGTAGTGTCACCTAAATGCTCCTTTCCTTAAGAAATACACATCCACACTTTGTCATTTTGGTTCTGCCATGCAACAAAATTAAGTTTCACATCATAACACTAAATGAAACACAGACAGACACATAAAGACTACGTCCATAGAGTGCCTCCAACCTAAACTGACCAAGCAGTGATGTCTGTACAGCCCTGGAGAGCCAAGGCCAGCTAATTGGAAACATTAGATACAGGGACTTAGAAATTTAGCTCAGCTGCTAATATAGTTCCGAATGCTAGTTTCCTCTTAAGGCATTACTTGAATCACTTAGAATTCCTGAGCATCTGCCCAAGCAATTTAGCAAGTATTTACCTCTTAATAGTTTTGGGACAGAAAATACTATCTGGGTCCTTCAGGCTGATCTAGACATAGGAGATTCTATATGAGGCCCACGGCTTTTGGTTGCATCAGTGTTAAAGTGCCCCTGTTTGGTTACATATTCTACAAATTTATTTCTATAAACATTATAATTACCTGTATAAGCACTCAGAATGAACAGGGATCGACAGCAGACAGTCAATGAGGAGTTATGCATAGATTTAAGGCAATGTAGTAGAATCTGCCTATTTTCTTGAGGTGCTTGCATGCATTAACATATAGATGGAGTAATTATTGTTTTTCTGAAACAAAGCCCCAAACTTGTATTAATCTGTACCCTACTGCTTCTTTTGAAAGACAGGGCATGAATATCATGGCCATCATTCCAGCTACTTTCACACACCTGGATGAATAAGCAGTTCGAAGAGTTTTCTTACCTAGCCATGGTAGCATTCCATGTTTCCACCCAAGCAAATGGCTCTGGAGGACTGAAGCGCTTTGCTGCAAGGGGAGGTGCAGCATATGGGATTCCCAAGAACTGGCTGATATTTTTCCACTCTGAGCCAACCTGGATCACCTGGGATTTGCCCATCAGATCTCCATGGGATGGGATGTACACAGATGGGGTTAAATCCAATTCAGAAATGGGCAGGAATAAATCTATCAGAGAGAGGAGGGGAAGAGGAAAAAGAATTTACTTTTTCAAGTTTGTATCATTTCAGAAATGAAAATTAATCCCATTTCCCTTAATTTTAAAATGTTTGTGATTATTTCACTTCCTTAAATGAAACATAGATGAATATGTGTTAATTTTTCCTATAAAATACTTAATGCTATGCTACACACTAGCTAACAGATATGAACATTAAAACTTTCCAAACCCCTACTCAAACATTTATTCCAGATCAGACATCACATTAGAATAACAAATCTGAGCATTTCTACAAGAAGAGAAAGAGATTTGCAGGCTTCCCCTTGCCCCAAGCTCTAAAAAGCACAGTGTTAAATCTTTAAACTTTTATAGCAAGTCAGAGAGAGGAAAGATAACCACAACACTCATTGGTTTGGACTCTCAACAGGCAAGCCTTGAACTTCACACCCCTTTCTAGTACCTGTTTCATCATGTGAGACAGAAGAGCTTCCACAGAAGGTATAACCCATGTCCAAATCCCCTGCACTCCTGTGTAGGAATTGCTGGTTTTGACAAGGATAAATCCCCTTTTCTCTTACAGAGTTTGAGTTTAAAACATTCTCATTAATTTGTCAGTTCTTTGCAAAAATTTCAGTGAACGGGGGAGGTTTAGATTGGATCTAAGGAAGAAATTCTTTAGTGTTAGGGTGGTGAGGCACTGGAGTGTGTTGCTCAGGGAGGCTGTGAGTGCTCCATCCCTGGCGGTGTTCAAGGCCAGGTTGGACGAAGCCTTGGGTGGCATGGTTTAGTGTGGGGTGTCCCTGATTATGGCAGAGGGATTGGAACTAGATGATCTTAAGGTCCTTTCCAACCCTATACTATTCTATGATTTCTCCCTTTATCCTTACTGTCATCTGTTTCATTAGAATTGCTTCTAATTAAAGAAATAATCAATATCATACAAAAAGAAAGCAATCTCTTTTAAACTCAAGAGGGAAAAAAACAACAAAACTTACAGTTGCAATTAAATTCGCAGCCAAACAATAACATTTTTACCAGTCTACACAACTTCTATTTAATTTTTAAATTATTTCCCTTCTTCAAAATATTAGTTCATCTTGGTTTAGGTTTTTATGTTGTTTGTTTTCTTCTGAGATGGTTCTTAAGACTTGCAATCAATGGTGGGTTTTCAACACTCCTTGTGTTATTCTCGGAATTCAAAATAAAGAACATATAGAAACACCTTCCACAGATGAAAAGGAAGGAGCTGGACATTCATTACTACTTTTTTTTGTTTGCATTGACCATTCTGCACTTTCCAAAACATCTTTTGCATTTATTATACCTGCCTTATTATACCTGATTCAACACTAGATGGTAAAACTAAGTTTTCATACATTTTAGGAACATTTTCCCATCTCACTTGGCTGTAACTCCATTGAAATGGCAATGGACAGCTGTCCAGGAGACATCCGTAGTGGTTTATGTCTACTGAGGATCTCCTCACTCTTCCATTCTCAACAACTGTGCACAGGCCACCACGATTCCTTCCTCCACAGCCTTAACTTGCTCTTACCTTGTCTCCTATAGATGTATGTAGCTGGTTCTTTGAGTAAAACCCGACAGTTGTGCCCTTGAAGACCATGTGTGCATATCTGTGTATCAGGGTAGAAAAGGCATCTGACTGCTGAAGGCTGGACTTCCAGTGTAACCACTGTACATAACTGGTTCTTTGAACAAGCTATGAAGTGAAACATGAAGAAAAAGAGCAGCTAAAAATGTATTCCCAAAGTATTTAGCATGACACTGTTATCAGATGTTTAAATGAAAGGTTTTACAACGGGTCAAGCAACAAGAATACTATAGAAATACTATAAAACAGAATGATGGGACATAAATGTACTCAGACTCCTAGAACATTCTCCAAAACAGCTGAAGGACAAAAGGTTATATTTGCTTTAAAATGGAGCAACACATCAAGAAAACTGGTGTCACAGGTTTTAGGAAAAGAAAAACATCTGATAGAATACTGAGGACCTCAGCTGAAGAGAACCCCAAGGAAACGTTTCAGAGTACAAAGTGATTCTCTTGCTCATCCCAGTTTATAGCACAGAGGAAAACTAGCAATGAATCAAATCATTACTGCATAGAGAGAACAGTGATTAAGAAGAAATCTGTCACCAATTACCACCTAACCATCATCCAGGCCCACACTTCAAGCTGGGAAGCCCTGTTGCAGGCAATGCCAGGAGTCTCAGGTAATTAGGCAATTCCTATGTTGTGCATCCTCCCATAGGTGAGGCCTCGGATGCAGCTGCAAGAGGGTCCTGATTTGATACCTTCAGAAAAACAACTGGCTTTATGCCAGCTCTGTCACTGTTTATTTGTGGGGCCCTGTAGTTTCTCATGATCTCACTGTTGCCCATGTCAAGAGCATTGGCCCCAGTGTGGCCAAGAATGGAGGTCACAGAACAGCTGAACATCTCTGTTTCCCTACCTCCTTCCAACAAACAGTCAGAATGAACATACACATATATATTCTACTGAATATACTGTGACAAAAACCATACTCTGTTATGTCTCTCAGTCATGAGAAGAACTCAACTCTCAGGTTCCCATCCATTATAACACTAAAGCAAATAAGCACACTAAAGCAAACAAGCACACTAACACAAATCAGGCATATATCTATATATACAGTAAATAAGCACAATAAAGTTAATCACCCAGTTGGTACTCAGAGGTGGGTATCCAACACTTCCCTTTGGAAAGGCTCCTTCAAACAGTTACAGGAAAAGGGAAAACCACTACGTTACACTGCATACCTTCATAAGGTGAGGACCGACTAATACAAAACCCCACACCATTCAAAGGACTATCTTCTGCACTAAGTGGGAACTTTTCCTTATTTCTACCACATTGTATCACTGGGGATTTGCCAGTCATGCAGAATGAGAAGACCTTTGCTGCTAGTCAGGCCATTGACTAAACTAGTTACCTTTGCTGTTACTGTAATAGGCTGTTACTACAGGCTAATCCAAACCCTGCTTCATTCCAGCTCTTGGTTAACCTGCCCTCATGCACACAGCTACAGGTTACTTTAGATAGAATCATAGAATAGTTAGGGTTGGAAAGGACCTTAAGATCATCCAGTTACAAGCACCCTGCCATAAGCAAGGACACCTCACACTAAACCATGTCACCCAAGGCTTCCTCCAACCTGGCCTTGAACACTGCCAG
>NDXB01021591.1:23441-47799 GCA_002631895.1 Agapornis roseicollis | reverse complement strand
CCCTTTTTTTTCACGGCCTTTCCCCCACTCCCTTGTAGGCCGGACCAAGCCATGATGATTTTAATTTTTATGTTTTTGTTGTGTGTTTTCTTATTGGTTTTTTTTTTTTTTAAATGGCTGCATTAAAATGCCTCTTTAGCTGCTATGTGGATGGTAGCTTAAGAAGTATTCCACCTGCATGATAACTACCAGCCACAACAGCTTAAATCAAACATGAGATTCTGCCCCATGTCTTGAACATCTCAGTTACTTTCAGTAGCAGAAGTTATGAACAAGAAATGTGACTTCTAAAAATTTTGCATGCAAATATACCCATATTTAAACCAGTACTATTTTAGTTTAATGTTTGTCCTCCTTATATTTTCCATAATCAAGAGGCTAAGGTGATTGTTTCACAAAATAATACAGGCAAGGATTATTAAACATTTACTACTATGTTAATAAATTATTACATCTTTAGTGCAGCCAAATATAAATGCTAAGAAGCAGCATTATAAATTCATAGTAACTCAAAAGAGGGTAACTGTGTAAAAGAAGCTCGTTCAGTCCATACATAGTATAAAAGAATAAATCTACATGTAGTGACACTCCTGTTTTCTGTGTCTGTTATCTGTTATCAGTTGCACTACTTTTAAGTACTGTGTATGTTCGGACATTTTCATTTTCAGAACACCAGATTTTTTAATCACAACAGATTTTTAGGCACCTCCATCTGATAACTGTTAGTGGTTTATGAAGAATAAATTGATGTCTAATGTGATCTGCCTAGTTTCCTCTAAGCAGAGGCAGCTAGCAGAGCTACTCTTCATACAGTTTATACCCACAAATTATGAGTTTTCCAAGGGCCTGTAGCACAAATGTGTTTGATTTGTTTCACTACCTGCTGCTTTTTACTGCCAAGCATTTTATTTATTTTTTTTTTTCCAAAGCAAGCTACTCTGTACTCTGTACAAGGCTGCAAACAGTGCTTTAGAGAAAGATCAGAAGAACTTACCTTGTAATGTTGAATGCAGCAATATGGACTGATCGTAGTCTCAGTCCACAGCTCTACGTGAGCTGACTTGGTTATACATAAAGTTAATCTGGAGAGGTACAGAATCTGTGAAGAGTGTTCAGATAACTACTTCTACATAATGACTGAAAAGACCTTACAGTCAGCTGGCCAGGAAAATGGTGAATAAGACCTTCTTTTTGCATACATTTTGTTCCACAACTTTGTTAAGAGCTCCTCCTAATCACCAGCATAGGAACCTCTTTGGTGCTTGTCACCACATGCACCATCTAATTAAATTAGCAACATAACCAAAACAGGTTATGGTTTTTTCCTCAGACATAAAGAATTGAGCTACACTGATCTTTTTATTACTGAATTACAACATAAAATAAGGAAACTGACGTATAACAGGAAGGAACTGCAACCCATCTTTCTCTGTGTGTGCTTTGAAACAAGAATTTGCATTTTCTCTTAAATCCTATTTCTCATCACTGCAGCAAGCATTTTCAGAGCAAGCTAACAGGCCACCTCCCTAAGGGAACAGAAAAATTAACTCTGGGCTTCAAATAACAGACCCCTTATTCCATGAGAATGGAGGACAATGAAGTCTCAAAACATCAGATCTGACGTATAACAGCAATTGTGTCTAGATTTACCAGATATTCCAGTCTTGGCTCCTTGACATACAGAAACTAGTTCTGAATGATAGTTGGAAGCTAGTGGAACACTTCCCAATGCAAAAGAAGGAGTTATGGCATGAAACCACACAGCAGAAACCTTGGGAATTAGACCTGTTTATCACAAGCTTTGTCTGGGTGCCCCAGCAGGACAGAAGCCTCAGTGGAATATAATTTCTTCTTCATCAGCAGTAATTTTCCAGAGCAAATTAATTTTGAAAACTAATACCAAAATGGTATGGGTATTGCATGCTGCTTTATGAAAATATTCTTCCTGCTTCCTCCTCTTTTCCATACCCACTATGCTTTCTTCTGTGTAAATTAACACTCCTAACTGACAAACGCAAACCATCATCAGCTATTACTGTGACCATTCTCCTTTGGAAATCCAAATAATACTGCTTCAAATTTTTATAGATGTATAAATCAGAGAATTTAAACTTTAATTTATGCCACACACAAAACACTGCATCAAAATGTGGCTTTAAAGCAGGGTATTAAAACAGAGTGAATGGGTAAAAAATGTATTTTAATAAATACATGTAAAAGCAAAATCAGTATAAAAAAGGGTAAAAAATCAAACCAAAACAAAACCTTTTGATCCATAGCAGATATTGTGAAATATTTTGAATTGCAAGTTGCCTGAAAATTTTTAATCAATATTTTATAACATCATGAAGATCATTCCATTTCCAGGGGACGTGTACAACACATGGCAACTATGATAAGTAAAAGAATCATTGTTTCAGATGAACAGTATCTTCTTTATATTCATCTGTGGCTAAGCAAATGCAGACTGCCTCAGTTGAATAAATGTAGGCTTGATATACATGAGCAACTATGTAACTTCAAATTCTCTTGTATTTTAAAAACAAAAAAGGATTTCAGACCTTGAATTTAATTTTTAGTTGTTTCCAATCATGCTTATCCATGATTAAGTATTATTAACAATTATTAACTTATTAACTATTAAAGATATACATGATACCTATCCTGGCACAGAAATGTATGCTTTCTTTGAAAAAATAAACTTAAGTCTTGTCTGCTACTTTCAATATAATTTCTACTCCCTTTCTGATTTTTTTTTTTTCTTCCCAGTACCAAATACCTTGCTTAGGAAAGGGCTGAGGTTGTATTTTTATTCTGAAGCACTCTTTTTCTCAGTGCAACAATATTAAATTTCATGTATAGAAGGTATCAGCTTTTTAGAATGTATGTGTTTGTACAGGTCCACAGGCCAACAGAGAAAATGTTTAGATACCAATACAGTTTTGAGAAAAGTTAGAATAGAACCCTACTGTCCTTCTCATTTGTTCGGAATTTGATTTATAGCAACAACTTTGAAAATAGTCCTGTAACTATTTTTCAAGGCGAGAGAGTATGTTGTGAGCTAACATAATGCTCTTTACAGTAATAATATCCGTGATATGAATATCTTGTCCTGAGCTTCCTATTCGTCTTTATATTACCAAGACCTTCCACATATTCATACTCTTCTGTTTCCAAAAGAATCTTTCCTGTCATCACAAAATCTTACACTTAAATAGTCTAGGAAAATGAACAGTAGTTGCAACTCAGGGATCTGTGATTCCATATGGCTGATTCAATTTAGTATAGATTCACTATTCCAGTGGATCATTAACTTCTGTTCTTATAAGCATTGAGATTTTGAATGTACCAACACAGAAGATGGACTTGAAAATAATAAAGTATGATAAAGTCAGTGGTTTTACAGATTAGTTGATGAGGTTCATGAGAAAAGAAGAAAGCACATACATCTCATTAGCATAGAGAAGGTAACAAAGAAGTTAGAGTCTAAGAGCAGTATAACATGTTCATAGGAAAAGACTGGCACAAAAGAGAAAAAGCAATAAATACACTAAAAGTTTAAGAGACATCCTTATCTTTATCAATCTCTAAAATCAAGTATCTTTCTAAGAACATGCCATGTTAAACATACCTGATTTTATTCTTTTGATAAAGTGTTTATATATCTATGAATATGTAAAACTGTTTCAATATCAAAGTCAGACTATTTCAGCAACCAGACAGGCATTTTATCACTACTATTTTATCTCTGAATTATTGGATAGTTTTAACAGTTCTGGTCTTTCTGGTGATTTCATACCCTGAAGACCCTAGGTATTATCTAAAATGTATGATCTTTTCAAATATTCATGGCCAAAAATTGGAATGTTGGCTTCTGTTGCACTGGCTTGGAAAATGACAAAACATCCTTATAAGCAAGTCTTTCAGAATTAATTCCTGAATTTTAATATTGACTTGTCAAGTAAAAAGTAATCTGCAATCATTCTTCTGCCCACTGAATCTTATCAAATATACTTTGCAATACCAATGCACAAACATATACATGATGAACCACAAGAGGTGAAAACAGTAGGTTTTTTTCCAAAATCTTGTCCACTCTCTGACTTGCATTAATACAGCAACTTTGAGTAGCTTGAAACACCAGTAATGCCAGGATAACTTAAGGGGGAAAAGGGAAGGAAAAGAAAAAGTTGGAAAAAATCAAAATACAATCTGAGGAAGATTTCATGTATGTTCAGTTTCTGAAAGTTTCATAAATCATGGTCAAACACCAGGAATAACAAAAGCTATTAAAGTTAAATGGAAACTTTGCTGTGAAGAAATGGGAGATGCTAGCTATGGACAAGTTCAGGCTACAAATGAGAAAATATTTCTAGCCACCAGACGAGGGATTTCTGAAACATAATTCAAATATAGATGGAAGACACAAGAAACCTCTTTGATTTTAAGGTGCTTTTTATGCGAAAGGACTGCCTTTAATCACTGACATAGGCTCTTTTGGAGAATTTCCTCTGTCTTCTCAGTTTCAGGTAGGGATAACATTAATTTAATATATGACATTGTAAAATAGATGGCATCTATAAGCAGGTCTTCAAATAATATCACTGATGAAAATGAATGTTTGCTTTCCTAAAATACCACGGTTTTGATCTCAAACATTTTATAAAGATCCTCTTGCTTTCCGGGGATAAGTTTCCATGTAAGATACTGCTTTGTAATAACGAGGGGTAACTTAAATAATCCTGTGCTTATGATACACTTGTTTAGGGGATGGGATCTGAGAGATCTTCATATACAATCACAGAATCATAGAATGGTTAGGGTTGGAAAGGACCTTAAGATCATCTAGTTCCAACCCCCCTGCCATAACCAGGGACACCTCACACTAAACCATGTCACCCAAAGCTTCATCCAATCTGGCCTTGAACTCTGCCAGGGATGGAGCACTCACAACCTCCCTGGACAACCCATTCCAGTGCCTCACCACCCTAACACGAAAGAATGACTTCCTTAGATCCAATCTAAACCTCTCCTGTTTAAATTTGAACCCGTTACCCTTTGTCCTCTCACTACAGTCCCTAAAGAAGAGTCCCTCCCCAGCATCCCTATAGGCCCCCTTCACATACTGGAAGGCTGCTATGAGGTCTCCATGCAGCCTTCTCTTCTCCCGGCTGAACAGCACCAACTTTCTCAGCCTGTCTTCATATGGGAGATGCTCCAGTCCCCTGATCATCCTCGTGGCCCTCCTCTGAACTTGTTTCAACAGTTCCATGTTGAGGACAATCCATGCAGTCAAAGCCAGCCCATCTTGCTGTTTTGAACAAGATGTGTTGCACTTCTGAGGTACTATGCTGTTATCTTTTCTCTTACTCCTTACTGAGAAGTCTGACAAAACTGCAGACATTTGTATTGGATGACAGCTTTCCAGGTCACAGGGTCAGTGTGATTTGAGTACACAGTATATTTCTTGTGCTTATTGGTATTATCTTCCTGTATGCATGCTGCATTTACATCACAGTACTTTTTAGAAGAAAAAACTGACAGCAGCAGTCACTTGAACCAAAATGAAAGGAATCAGAATGATAAAATAATGTTGTTACATTTAAGTGTTTCACATAAGTGTGAACCAAAATCATCGAACAATACCTGCAAGGTCAAAGGTGTGAGAGATTGGTTGGTGTCAGTGGAGAGAAGGTCACCCAAAACAGCAGAAAACATCTTCTATGATGACATATAGCTAACCTGAGTAGACGGGAGTCCAAAACCCTTATCTGAAAGAGCATTTGAATGACCTGCCTCATGCTGAAATCAATGGGATTACCCATTTCACATTGTTGAGCTATGTGTTGTGTTACATCTGATCACTGAATATTCAGAGTGGCTGAACCTTCTGTCTACAG
Organism: Agapornis roseicollis; assembly: GCA_002631895.1. Taxonomy (NCBI): domain Eukaryota; kingdom Metazoa; phylum Chordata; class Aves; order Psittaciformes; family Psittacidae; genus Agapornis; species Agapornis roseicollis. Next base: position 41,899 of record NDXB01021591.1, on the reverse strand, counting down.
AAGGAATAAGATGAATTTATGAGTATTTCCTTTGGTCAAAGAGACAAATAATAAGAAGAATGATAACTAATGCAGGCTATTGCAGAATTTTATCCAATTTTAAGAGTACAGAGAACCTAAATACAGGTACAAGACAATACTATCTAGCAATAAAATATTTTTTCAAATTCAGTAGACTTGACTCTTATCTATGATTGTCCTATGACATGGCAAATGGCAAAGTGTATTACCCAATTAACACTTGGATTTTTTAAAAACTCATTCTAATAAACTCAACAATCTCATTCCATGATAAGATACTCTTATCCTCAAACTGCTGGAGGATATAAAGATATTCAAGGAGAAGTATTTGTATTTTTTATTTTGTTCATATATTCTTCCCTAAATGTGCCTAAAGGCACTTTTTTTTCTAATCCAGTGTAGCCATTTTTTTTATTGTTAGTCCCTGTAAGAAACAGCATGAGAGCTTTACCATGCCATTTCAGGAAGGAATGCTGCAAAGACTGTGAGCACCAATTATTAATTTTTTAGGTGTCACAGTGCATTATATATTGAGCTTTGGCTATGAAATGAAAGCAAGACAAATTTTACTTCTCTGTGTTAATTCTGGTATACTAGTAAAATGCAGATGCTTGTTATGCAACAATTTTTTGGGTAAGTAGGCTACAGATACAGCATTGATTTTTATACTGCTTTTGGCTCAAATGATAGGTGTTCTGTTCACCTGTAGAAGCTGCAGGCCACAGTATCTCAACTATAATGACTTGCAGCAGGGGGCCAAGGAAACCTCCTTGGATGGATAAGGAGCTGCTGTGAAAAATTAGAAGGAAAAATAAAGTCTTATAAAAGGTGGAAGGATGGACAGGAAGCCTGGGATGAATACAGGGATGCTGTCCGAGAAAATAGGGACCAGGTGAGGAAAGCTAAGGCCCAGTTAGAATTAAACTTAGCTAGGGATGCTAAGGATAACAAGAAGGGATTCTATATGTACACTGCGAATAAAAGACAGACCAGGGAAACCATAGGCCATCTCTGGAAGCTATCGGGAGAATTGGCTACCCTGGATTTGGAGAAGGCTGAAGTTCTTAATGACTTCTTTGCCTTGCTCTCCAATTGCAAAGGCTCTACACCACCCAAGTCTTGGAAGGCAGGCACAGGGACGGTGAGAATGAAGACCTTGGACACACTGTAGGAGAGGATCTGGTTTGAGGCAATCTTAAAAACCTGAACGTACACAAGTCCATAGGAAATGATGAAATCCATCCACAGGTCCTGAAGGAGCTGGTGAATGAATTTGCTAAGCCACTGTCCATCATATTTGAAAAAGCATGGCAGTCAGGTGAAGTTCCCAACAACTGGAAAAAGGGAAATATAAGCCCCATTTTCAAGAAGGAGAAAATGGATGACCTGGGGAATTACAGACCAGTCAGTCTCACCTCTGTGCCTGCCAAAATCTTGGAGCAGATTCTCCTGGAAGGCATGCTAAGGCACATGAAAAACAACAAGGTGCTTGGTGACAGTCAGGGGAAATTCTGCCTGACCGTTTGGTTGCCTATCATGGGCCTACAGAATTGATGGGAAGGGGGATGGGAATTGATGGGAAGACTCCTTTTCTCTAAATTGGAGAGGCATTAATTTGATAGGTGGACCACTTGGCAGATAAACAACTGACAGGATGGCCGCACACAAAGAGCTGTGGTCAATGGCTCAGTGTCAGGCTGAGGCCAGTAATGAGTGTTGTCCTTCAGGGATCGGTGCTGGGATCGGTCCTGTTCAACATTCTTGTTGCTGACATGGACAGTGGGACTGAGTGCGTCCTCAGCAAGTTTGCTGATGACACCAAACTGTGTGGTTCAGTGGATACGTTAGAGGAAAGGAATGCCATCCAGAGGGACCTTGACATGCAAGTGAGGTGGGCTAATGTCAACCTCACGAAGTGCAAGGTCCTACACCTGGGTCTGGGCAATGCCAGGCACAGCTACAGGTTGGGCAGAGAAGAGATTCAGAGCAGCCCTGCAGAGAAGAACTTGGCAGTGTTGGTTGATGATAAAATGAACATGATCCAGCTTCAGTGTGTGCTTGCAGCCCAGAAAGCCAACTGTATCCTGGGCTGCATCAAAAGCAGCATGGCCAGCAGGTCGAAGGAGGTGATCCTGCCCCTCTACTCTGCTCTTGTGAGACCTCACCTGGAGTATTGTGTGCATTTCTGGTGTCCTCAACATAAAAAGGACATGGAACTGTTGGAACAAGTCCAGAGGAGGGCTAAGAGGATGATCAGGGCACTGGAGCACCTCCAGTATGAAGGTCCCAACTGAGAAAGTTGGGCTGTTCAGCCTGGAGAAGGGGAGGGCTGCATGGAGACCTCATAGCAGCCTTCCAGTATGTGAAGGGAGCCTATACGGTTGCTGGGGAGGGACTTTTCATTAGGGACTGTAGTGGTAGGACAAGTGGTAAAGAGTTAAAACCTAAGCAATGGAGGTTTAATTGGATATGAAGAAGAAGTTCTTTAAGTGTGGTGAAGCACTGGAATGGGTTGCCCAGGGAAGTCGTGAATGCTCCATGCCTGGTGGTGTTTAAGGCCAGGTTGGACAGAAGCTTGGGTGGCATGGTTTAGTGTGGGGTGTCCCTGCCCATGGTAAGGGGGTTGGAACTCAATGATCGTAAGTTTCTTTCCAACCCTAACTATTCTATAATTCTATGTCTCTCTCCAAAATTCTGATCATTTTTTAACAAAATTGATCATTAAAACAATGGACTTCTTTCCTGTTGCTGAATAACCTTTTATTGAAATTAAATTCTTAATGGAGGGAAAATTCATTTGGATGATATTCAAAGGAAGAATATAAACCAAATAATGATAAATTTACTGCTTTGGATTGATAGTATAAGCATCATCCAAAGTACAGAACTGATTTGTTGATTTTATTGTTAAATATTTCATAGTGTATTATGTGTATTTACATTTCTAGTATGAATTATATGATTTGAATATAATTTTTCATCACATACATGATCGTTTTCAAAATTTCCATTTATTAGGGTAGCTAATATGCCAGCTTTCTCTTTCAATGCCAAAATGTATCAAAAATCTAAAATATTGCCCTTTTTTCTCAGAAATTGACTCATTATTTTGATACCTGACACATATTTTTCCAGAAATAACAGTGATGTTCAAATCATATTTAAAAGAAATAGACTAGAAACATTGAAGCATTTCTGAAGATATAGTTAGAAAACTGACACCAGGACATTGCTAAAATCCCAATAATAATATAAAAAATCAAAGACATTTTGTTATTCCCAGAATGCTGTCTTCAACAATTTATTTCTTATTCATCTATTTAAATTTATATTTATCTTAGTGGAGTTATTTATCTCAGTGGAGCTAAATACCACATAATTTGCATTATATGAGTTTAAAAGTGTTCTTCACCACCAACATGATTTTGAACTAAACATATTTTCCTTGTCAAATCTCAGTGATGTTTCTCAGCTAATTAGGCAACACTGCAGTGAAGTGAAATCTGACACATTATTGCTTACACCAACATGTGTTCCTAATGTCTTTGCTACTGTATTGAAAGGATTTCTATAAGGTCAGGAAAGGGTAAGGTTTTTCAGTTTTTACTCCCTCTGCACACACACAAATTAAAAAGCCTGGTAATTATGAGTTGTTATCCAAAAAGCAAATCAAACCGTTGAGAAATCCTTGAACTGAGGATAATAAGGTATTCTGGGTGGGGAAGAAGTTAAATCTTTTTCTACCAGTGCCACTTTGAACATGGCTATGCGGGTAAAATGAAACCTGCAAGGGTAACAGTATTGAAAAGAAACTGTTGAACACAATTTCTGGGGCAAGTCTATTCTGTTGCAAATTAACGCCTAGATTTATCATTGCCATTCAGTACTGTTTCAGCATTAAAATGCACATGCCAGCTGAGATATCATAAATGTATGCATGAGAAAAGCTGTCAGTTTCTACTGGCAGACTACGAAGGGCTGCACATTTTGTATGCTGGCTCCAGGTGGCTCCCAACCACGAGTGCTGCCTTTCTAATCCCTCTGTGAGACACCAGATCCTTCCTGCTGACAGCTGATGCATGCGTTATCACAGGATTCTCAATATTGCTCAAAAGCAAGACACCTGAAGGCCCTATATGTTCAGCTGTTATGATCTGACTACTGCAAATTTTAAACACCCTGGAGTAAACATTCTACAGTTCTAAACACTGGCTTCAACATTTTAAGGCTATTGAAAGGAATAAATACCTAGAGGCTTTGACTGTGAAGGGAGCTTCTAGATCTAGAAAACAACATATAATTTGGAGACAAAACAACAGGAAATAATGAGCCAGCAGAGAGGACAGTATAGGCCTTGGGCTTTCTGTTACTTTTAATTTACAAAGACTTTATTAATCCACTAGACCAGATAGCTCCAAGCCCTGTTCAACCTGGTCTTGATGGGGCAGCCACAGCTTCTCCAGGCAACCTTTGCCAGGGTTTCACCACCCTCACAGTACAAGGACAATAAAGTAAAGCAGCTAAATACACTCTTATCCTCTTCCCCCTCTCATGGTACAAACCTAGCTGGAAGTTCACATCTACAAAAAGCACATTCATATTGTTTGACACATGTGCATGCTACCTTGTGATGATACATCTGCAGTGGGCACAGCTGCCAGACATGTTTGGGGGTGAAAGGCAACACTTCAGGCACTAAAACAGGTGATTTATTACAGCATTAGCTTGATGCTGAAAAGGTCAGAAAGCTACAAAACACATACAGACATTCTAGAGGGCCGACTGTATTTCCACAGAGAAAATCCACATCAGCGTATTGAGGTTTGTACCATCAGTGTGAAGAAATGTTGAAGCTATCAATGGTAGCAACATGGAAAGAGTTTACAGTGGCTTTTTTTTCTTCCCCCTACAGCTGGAAGGAGATGGCTCATGACCTGGGAATGAGCTCCAGAATACTTCAGTGCCTAGTATGAATTAAACCTCAATCTTTCCTCCTTCTGAGGTAAACTTTCATGTAGTTCATAATGCACTTTCTGCCCTTTGTGTACTTGTCATTTATTCTGGTCTGAACCTAGCTGTCTCATGGGTTTATGGTGCTATGTATCACCTTAGCTTGAATGATGACAGAAGCTGTATTTGACAAAGCCAACAGTCCATGAAACAAATTAAACCAAACCTCCCACCCCCGAAAAACATACACCACCCCTCAAACAAGACAACAAACACCACAAGTTGTCCACAACTCACAATATATTGGGGTGGGGCTGACGAGTAAAAACAGTCCTTTGAAAAAAATCCTTAAACCTGAAATCATCTCATTCATAAAAAGCCATAAAAGTCATGGATATATTTAGCCATTTATAGATTTTCCTGATTACTGTAGAAAGTCATTCTATAATTAGATCTTCTTGACAAAAATATTTTTCCTGATGTTTAGGAGCTACACCTGTAAGACTGAAATCCTGTCTTGGTGACGTAGTGGCATCATAATACAGTTTCCTGACTGTCATGGTTTAAACCCAGCCACACAGCTCGTTCACTCACCCAACCCCCCTTTCTTGCCCTCTCCTGCTTCCAGAGGGATGGGGAGGAGAATCACAGGAATGCAACTCCCACAGGTTGAGATAAGAACAGTTTAGTAACCAAGGTATAACACAAATCACTGCTGCTACCACCAGTAATAATGATAAAGGAAATAACAAGGGAAAAGAATACAGCATCTCACCAACCACCAACAGATAACTCACGACACCCCAACCCAACTGAGTGCTGACCAACCACCTCTTCCAACTTCCAACCACCCCGAGAGAACTAGCCCTTCCGGGTAACTCCCAGTTACATCCTGGGCATGACGTGCTATGGTAATGGAATACCTCTTTGGCTAGCTTGGGTCACCTGTCCTTTCCTTGCTTCCTCCCGGCCTCCCCTCCTCTCTGGAGAGCATGAGGCTCACAAAGTCCTTGGTCAGAACAAAACACTCGAGCAGTAACTAAAAGCAACCCTATTATCAGTTTTGTTCCCAAGTTGAGTCAAAACAAAGCACTGCACCAGCTACTAAGAAGGCAAAAAATTGACTGCTATTGCTGAACCCAGGACACTGACAACAAGGATTTGAGATCTGACTGGAAAACACTAGAGGAACCTTTTCAAGACCCTGATAAACTTGTAACTACCTAAAATACAAAGCAACATTTAACAACTGGAAATCTTTCCTCATGTATACTGAAAAAGGATTTTGGAGTACTTGTAGGGTCACAGTGAAGACTATGCTGAAGTACTCCATATCCCAAGAGTGTGACGACATGATGCTATACTGTTTCTGAACTGAGTCAGCTCAGTTTCCAGAAAAGAAGAGAATCAAGTCTTTTTCAAAGGTACTTGCAGTTGATATAGCTGTGACAGAATGACTCATCTCTCATCAGTGTTTTAGTCAGCAAAGTCTCTGGCTCAGTGGCGAGTATTTAAGTGGAAAATAAAAGGATGCAGTCAAAATGAAGTAAGCAAAAAAAGTTCTAGTTATCCTCTGCGTGCGTATTTTAAAATGTGTATGTATTATAATGCATGTTTATTGCTACCTCAAAGCATATATGCTTTTGAAGTCAAAACTGGAACACTTACTTTACTTTAAAGGCAATGAGACTATTTGTGTATTTAAAGATAAAATTTTGCTCATGTCAATTGTCAAATTATTAATCTGCAAAATTCAACAACCTTCAGTGAGTTCCCTTCTTGCTATTCTGAAATAATGAAAACGTACACTGTTGAAAAACAAATCAAACCAGAAACTATTCCTGGTATTTAGAGAAACTAATACCAAAAAATGAGAAAATAAAAAGTAAAATTTATTTAATATAATTCTGCATTTTAAAATATTTATGTATTCAATATTTTTCTTTTTACAGAAATTAAACTTCTAATGAAACTAAATACTGTAATATAGTACCAGCCTCATATAGTGTTTTGATAAATGGTTAATATGGTGCTACAACTGAAGTGTGAGGTTTTTTACTTATTGTACCTGGAACAAACTGGATAAAATGTCATGAAACAAACCAGAATCTTGTAAAATCCCCAGTCAAGATAAGAATTTACATCTCAGAAAGACTTCTATGTGGTGTCTGAATGGTCTCTGAATTTACATCTCAGAAAGACTTCTATGTGGTGTCTGAATGGTCTCTGAATTGGTGTATGGAGGCCAGCGGTCCTTTAGAGCATTAGTTGAAGAGCTAAATCCACTATGCTACACTAAAAAACCCAAATGTACCTCCCCACATACAGGGCTCCTTTTCAGGTGTCAAAAGCAAATGACTGAACAGCTGCATAGAAGACAGTTTTGCCTTCTTGGCATTTTGAGTGCTCTGAGCAAAACAACTTTTTTTCCTTACCGCAACAGAGGTCAGACAAACAGAAGATCTAACTAATCAAAGACAAATAAATAACCCAGGGAGTCAGATGAGGAGAAAAGCTTTATTATTATTTTAAAGACTTCTGGAGCAGAGTTTATGGGGAAGCCAAGTAACAAGTAGCAAACAACATGAAATGTTTATGCATGTCTATGGAACACAGTTATTCTTCTCTGTCTTTCTGTCTTCCCCTAATTTACCATTCTAATCAACAGACCTATTTTCTGCTCTTTTGGATACTTCCATCCCTTTATGGGTTGATATAAATAACAAACAGCTCTAGCCCTTGGCTTCACCAATATAAAACACTGTATACAAAATGAGTTATTGTAAATAACACAAGGGCTAGTGTTGTAAAGCTGTCACCTTTACCTCCAGGATTTTCCTTCCTAATAGACCTACACACTTTCTTGCTACAGTCCACAATAATTTTTTCTAAAATGCTGAAGCTGCTATTAACCAGATACAAAATCATATAGGGCCACCAAGCAAAGGCAAGTTTCCTTAATGAACAGCAGTGTAGACAATAGCTGCCAGGGTTATTTCTGCCAAAAAGAGAGTTTGATTCTGCACTTCTGAGTGCTAAAGATAATACGAATTCTGGGGATCAGGGGAGGACATGACTAAAGTCTTTATTAAATACTTTTCTGTCATTAGGATGCTGAAGCAATTGTATTCTAAGCTACTACTGGAGATTGTTCTAGATTGGGTGTATCTCAGCTGCCACCCTACTTTGTTTTTAAATTACAGTTTGAATCCAATTTACCAGCTATAAATAACACCAAAATTAAAGAACCAAAGCATGTGATACAGTCTAACATGGACAGTATAACATTTTGAAGCATTTGATTTAGTAAGGGGGAAATCTCAGGTGATTTTTGAGGTCCGGTTGCACAGAGCAATCAAAAGTTCAAAGATATTAAGTGTGTCATTCAGAATCTCTTATATTACAGTTGCTGTGACCAAACCAAAATTTCATGCAACATATGAAAGTAGAGTTAAAAAATCATCTACTTATACGAAATACCATCTGCATAGTCCACAAGCTGCCATTTAGTCATTTCAGAGACACATTGAAATCATGAGGGCATGAAATAAATGAAAAAAAAAAAAAATCCACCCTCACGATAATTATATTTTGTATTTGAATTAGACATTTTTAGCATTTTAGTGGCCTTGGAACAGTGGTGTACTGTTTATATTTCAGGTCCAGTCAAAGTGCAGGTACATTGTCTCTAATTGTGTCTGGTTTTAATGGTAATTACAGTCATATCAACACAGTTATAAAGATCAGCAACTAAAGAATAAGGTACATTTTTTTCAGTCTGAAATTACAGAACTTGCCAGAGTAGTTTCTTACTAGTTAATCATACAGGTCTTCTAAGCCAACAGGATTTATTTTCTTGGAGTGCTGTGTCAAGGTACTAACTGCTATAAACAATGATGGACGTGCAGTTATTTCATAGTTTGTGTATCATTAAGTTTCATAGAATCATAGCATCATAAACTGGTCTGAGCTGGAAGGGACTTTTATAGATCACTGAGTCCAAATCCCTGTCATGTGTAGGGACGTCTTTCTCTAGACGAGGTTTCTCAAAGCTTTGTCCAAACTGGCCTTGAACGCTTCCAGGGATCAGGTAGCCACAGTTCTCTGGGCAATCTGTGCTATTGCCTCATGATGCTCCTCATGATCAAATCTAAATATACACTTTCAGTTTAAAACTGTTACTCTTTTTTATTTTCTGTTTTCTTAGGAAGTGTTCTTGCAATCTCTGGTGAGTTTACAAGATGACTGATGAACAGAAGAGATTTTCTCAAACTTTCTGACTCACCATATACATAATTGTATCAAAACATCATCTGGAAGAGGATATACCAGCTGCAAGTTTTTGTTCTATGTTTTCTAGAATATAGTACCCAGTTTGGTTCCTGTTCATTTTCTCACACTACTCACTTGGCAAATAAGCACTAATGCTGGAGCTGATAGGTACAAAATGCCTGTTACTAAATATACTTATTTCCTACTTTTTAATGAATCTAGAGTAAGTGTGAATGTCTATGAAATACTGCTGCAGTGACATATAAGGAAAAGATAATTAGTGATAATTTTTGTATATGTCACAAAATAGAGGATACTGTACTTTTAATTCCCATGTGCAAGCAAGGCTGAAGACACTTTAACAGCAGAATGCTGATCATCTGCAGCAGAAAAGCATAAACTACAAGTGCCACCTTTCCTTTTAAAGGAGGAGCAGGTGGTAGACATTGGGGAGGTTTCTCCTCCTCAGGAAAAATGTAAAGGCAACCTATTCCTAAAGAATATTTGTAAGGGGATTTACCATACAGAAGCTGCAATTTTCTCAGTATATTTTCATTATCTTTTGGACATACCTCTGTAGTTGGGTTCTCCAAGCAAAGCTGGCAAAGATACAGTGCTTTCCCCTCACCTCAGGGTTTCAGTTTCTTGAGTGTGACTGGTATGAATTTAGAAGAATTATCAGGTTCTTATGCTGTGATGGAGGCTAAGGTGTTAACACAAGTTTAGTAAGGGTAAAAAGAGTTCCTTTTATTTCTATCAAATTATTTGTTGAAAATAGGAGATACAGCAGTCGCCAAGTGCTGGTGCAGTTGTTTAAGCCAGAAAGAACAAGAAGAGTTAAAACTGAAAAGAATATTGGTGAGGTAGATGAGTTAAAAGCTGCCAACACAAAACTGAAGTTTAAAAGAAAAATGTGGTTTAGATGATTTTCTGCCACATTCTCACTGAAAGTATTTAATTACTTGTCCTCCTGACATCCGATGTAAGCAACATTGTCATAAACCTGTGGTATAAATGTAAAAACTGAATTGTGGATCTTGGCAAGACATAAGCCTTCGAAGAGTCTTTGCCATATAGATTATTCCACAAAATGTCTAAAAATTAAATTATACAAGTATTCCTTAAGTACTTAAGAAATTGTTTTCAGTAGCATTTAGGCCTACACTTGTAGCTAACTGTATATTTAAGTGTTTTAGAAAGTCTGCTCTGAAGCAAGGAGAATTCACCCCATAAGAAAGTTTGTAAGATAGTTTTAAACCAAAACCAGGATCATTTTAAGGTCATTATTTTCAATCGTTAATTACTGAACTGGACAAAATCTGAAGGCATATACACCAAAAATTAGAATCCAGCCTTTTCAAGGTAAATTGATTGTTCAAAAAAGGTCTTTCTGGAAAACATTATTCTTCTTTCCATTGTTGCAGCATTTCCAGTTAATTCCAGATAATGTGCACTTTTGTAGATAGCAATCTTTTCTTAGCTCCCATTGCTAAATTGTGCCATTTTACTCAGCATAACATGTAAATTAAATAACAAGACGTAATTTCAGAAAAAATACTTGGCATCATCAAATCTAATAGCACTGCACCTCTTTAAGTATTTAAAGAATATAGGTACCCTATTCTTGGAGAAATTGCTTTTCCTACTTCAGTGCTCACTTCAATGATGAAACAGATTTCAAAATAAAGAACTCACTGAATTAAGAAAATTGTGTATCTGCATGCTATTTTGGTTTTGCTTCTAACATAATCATGGGTGTTTATAAGACTAATATTTCACATGCATATAGCAATTTTCATACTACAATATCTCCAGAAACATTAGAAATGATGATGCACAAACTCACAGTAAAGAAAAACCCAGTCATGTTCTTAGTTTGTTGGTCACATGATCAGACAATAAATTTGGATGGTTAGCCTAATATTAGCAGGAAATAGCTTCCAGAGTACACGGATCTCTGCAAATCTGACAATTCAGCCATTCAATACAATCCAGTAGCTCAGTATTTCAATGGAATGGCTGGACTCATGTTTGCTGACAATTCAATGTACATCTGATGATCTTTTAGTGCTCTGGTGCAGATGATTCAGGTCATATGCAGAATAAACATATATATGACTGTGTTCATATAGGTACCAGTGATAATTTTCCAGTAGGCTCCAGAGCAATATAGTGAGACAAGTATTTCCTTCTGTTAGTTTCATGACTGTGTACATGTGAATATGTGTGTGGTTTTGATGTAATCTTTCTTCATTAACAGTTTTTTCTGTCCAGGAAAGAAACAAGATGACTCCTAATCCGTAAGATGACTGCTTTAGCTAGAGTTTACAAAACAAAGAGCAAAAATCTGTTTTCTTCTTCAACGAACCTACTACCCAAGAATAGGATAACACAGAGTGCACAGTAAGTTGAATTTCAGCTGGAAGCAATGAAGAAATAACAGGGTTTTAATGCCAACAATATTTCATCATACACCAGGAACCAGGCATGTCTCAGTTTTACATATGCAAGATCTTGTGGCCGTAAACCGGATTGTGAAAATTGTGTTCCATTTCAACTTTGTCTTTAAGAACAAAGTGCTAAATAAATGCCAAAATATATGATAACCTGGCAAGTCTTTTGATGAATATCCCCAATATTTAAAGTAGCAATACAAGATGACATATGCCAATGCTGCTTCACTTTATCCTCTGTCATTACTCTGTCATGATGTAGCACATCAGTCAAGGGGAAAAAAAAAAGTATGTATGACCATTTTACAGATGATCTGATTAATCCAATTGATTGGCATATACAGAATTGTTGACCATGTTATGTCTGGTGGGTCAGTATTTGCCTGTCAGTTTTATTGTGTATGCTATTGATGTGATTGAGTTACAGGGCTATCTGAATTACATTGAACATAGTGTGCTATACTATGAGAAGACAAAACTGAAATACAAAGCAATGAAAAAACAAAATAAGAAAAGATTTTCCCTGTGTATTAGCAGCTCAGCATATTCAAGGATAGATGGTGTGTGTCTTTGGGTAAGTGCCCAAGCTGAAAATATGCCACTCTGGAGTTCTAGCAGTATAAGCAGCAAAGTGCAAGAAGGAAATTAAGAAATAACAGTTACACAGTCCAAACACACACCAGCATATATAACAGTTAATTGTTCTTGGACTGTTCCTAACAATCAGCTATCTGTTTGGAAAAGGTTACTAGGAATTACTGAACTAGTATGTGTGCTGTACATAGCTGGGATACCTTCCTTCCCTCTCCTGGAAGAACTGATGAATTTCCCATTTCTGAGTGAACAAAACTAACACATTCCTTCCATGCTTGGAGAGAACTCAGCTGTCTGTAAGCTGGTCTACTTCACATTTTCTGCTCAGGTATGCCTCACTATGTAATTATAGTTTGTCCCTATTTTAGTATATTATTAATCTGGGTTAGTGATGCCTCTTCAGAATATCTCAGAAAGAACAAAATGGTGTGAAAAATTTATGAGCCTATAGAACAACAAAAATTTTCAAAATTATTTCTGTCTGATCCATCTAGGTTTTGATCTTGTTATTAAAAATTACATGACCATTTTCATTAGAAGGCAAGTTATGAAACATCAAAGACTTAAAATCTTCAGGCCCACTGAGCTAAACAAGATGAGGATAATTGGAGTTGTAGATGACCAAGACTTGAAAATGTGAGATAGATACCTCAATTTTAGGATTTATATCATAAGATAGCTAAAGACATCATAAGATACCTAAGAAAGATCAGTTTCTGAAACACAAAGAAATTGCCAATTATAGACGTGCTGGAAAAGAGAGACATTTTGACTCATTTGCAATATCAGGAAATTATAACTATGTACATACCTTCCACAAATGAGTCAGCTAAGAAAATCTGCATAAGCCCCATTTTATTTAAAATATTAAGACTTCCTGAAATTAATAAATTAAATCAATACTCACTAGCTTCTTCTTAATCATCTACTATGAACATACACAGCACATTTCTCTTGAGAGTTGGAAGATCCACAGACAAGTTTTCACACCTTCATTTTACTTTCTTTCCCTTGAGATAACTGAATATTTGAGTGTACATAACATACCTTCACTGTAAGAGGTACATCCAAAGAGAAGACCATCTAGCAACAAAACACACCGGCTAGGACAAACTAGATTCCTAAGTTGCTTTATAGTCTTTGCATATGGTATATTAGATATGTGGCTCTGTTTTCCTTACATACGGTATATTTAGAATTATAAATTGTATAATCATTCAGTTTAGAGATATTTCAAGAAGAAGTCCAGTTCAACATTCCGCTTAAAAGAGTAGCATTGTATAATTGTATACATTTTATAGACAATTTACTATAAATAATGCATTCTATTTCCCAAGCACTGTTCTTGAGTATTACAGGTGTGTCCCTTTAACAATTATTGTGATAATTCCTGTTATAACTAATTTCTAGTTACATAGAGTTTGGTTGAAAACAAAGTTGGAGAAATGACAACTCTGGAAAAGGAGAAACATCACTTAAGTGTTGGCAGTTAAAGATAGACACTACTGTATACTTTTCACCCCCATATACAAAGTTAGGACATTTCAGAAGAAAAGTGTAATTAAAAATGCATATAAATAATGTAGGCATTTGAGGACAACACAAGCGGCTTGGTCATTGTTTCAATAGATCTGTGTACTGAAGGCAGATCACTAAAGTCTTCAAGCATGAAGCAAGAGTCTGTAATTCCTGCTTTTGAACACCAGGACGTTACAGATGTCCAAAGGTATGCTATGAGCCAAGAGGTCCCAGGTATTAGTCACAACATTAATGAGCCCTGTGTGTTTATCTGTGCCAGAAGCTAATACGTTCCCATCAGCAAGCTAAATTATCAATCAGAAGATAAAACAAGTGGAGAACACACCACCCTTTCCCTCATTTTTTTTTAAAAANAAGGTATGCTATGAGCCAAGAGGTCCCAGGTATTAGTCACAACATTAATGAGCCCTGTGTGTTTATCTGTGCCAGAAGCTAATACGTTCCCATCAGCAAGCTAAATTATCAATCAGAAGATAAAACAAGTGGAGAACACACCACCCTTTCCCTCATTTTTTTTAAAAAAAAAAAAAAAAAAAAAAAAAAAATAAGGTAAGGAAAAATGTTTTCACTTCCATAATGAAAAACTAAGTTTTAAAGTGGGTCTGATCAAGAGATGGTCTAGAGCTTCTGCCACACTATTAAAATGTTTATCAGAAAAAGACAAAGGCTTTGTGGAAAAGCAATTAGCAAATCCGTGATTTTTACAGGAGTTATTTTCATCTCTGATAAACCTGAATCAAAACAAGAGAATGTGACCATTACATATCTGGCTAGGAAAAAAAGCCAGAGTAAGCCATAAGAAATGAAATTATTGTTTTTTCTTGCTTTCAAGGGATGGCCACTGTCAGTTAATGTAGTATCAGTCTAGCTGTGGGTTTGCTTGTTAATCAAATCCTTCTCTAACTCTCTAAAGAGGCTTTTTCTCCAATGGGGGCTTGAAATCAGCTGAAAATAATGATTGCTCCTGGCTCACACAGAGCAGATTTATATTTAAAAAGGATGAGCTGGTACTGAGAGTACAGTAATAGCTATCACTGATCATTTTATTTATAGAAAGATGATTCCATTTTTGTTAATCATTACCTATTAAATATATCAGTGATTAGCTAATGTGTCCCTTATCTTGCAACATTAAAACGAAGCATAATTTCCAAAATTGCCAGTCAAATACTCCTTTGTACAATACTGTATAATACTGTAAAAACCAGAGAAAATCACTTAGCAAACCTGAAGTTTATTTTGCTTGATTTTATTTCCATTTATTGTGCTGAGTACCTTACAGTAGGTACCTTTCTGTTTTCTGTCATATGTACTTGGACAACTATCACTTTCTTTAAATGCAGAGTTGCATTTTTTTCTCAGTTTAGATGCTGAGTTGATTTAACAGAGGTTTCAGCTGTCCCATTATTTTAACTGATGGGTTCCCTGTCCAAAGCTCTTCCCTAATTTAGCATCTCCTTCATATTCATTAAAGTCTATGGATTTTTTTTCACTAAGCAGCAGATCAAAAGTACTATAAATAATTTCTTATTTTAGTTGTTGGATTTCGTGAGTTCTTGGTCTGATGATCAGCCCTTGGTAGAGTACAAGGTGTGCATGAACAGCTGTGCATGAACATTCATACACAGATCATACAGCGTATGTTTAAAAGTGCATATGTTTATTCCCATAAAACACTCACTGAGAACAAACTTGTGTAGGAATCATCATCTTGACTTATAGAATTTAGTCCTGAATGCCACTTTAAGTGGTTGTGCCCAAAATTCCAGTTTTCCAAACCCTATATCAGTTGCTCTGAGAAACCCACTCCCAATACCTTATTTTCTTTTTCATTCAATTTCCCTTTTAATGTAACCATTCAAACACAGCTGTCTCTCGACTTTCTCAGACATGACTGGATCTGAAATTTGTTCTCATCTTAGTCCTTAGGACTACCTTAGCAAAGGACATGTTTGGGAGGATTTTAGAAGTCATACTTTACCAACTCTTAACATAAATAAGAGGAAGTACCAGTGCTCTTTCAACTACCTAGTTGCAAAACTCCCTGAAATCGAAACAATCTTTCAGCTGATTTCAAATTAGTTGAATCAGATCTCTTGTCAGAAGAGGCACAGTTCCTGCCTCAGAAAAATGTCTCTTGAGACCCTTCATTAGGGTGCACCTCCAATACTTCCAAATGGGACAGAGACAGTTTACACTGTGTACATGCAAGCAACATTCAGGGACTGAAAAGCATAAAATCTGGTTAGCTTGATTATTTTCAGGTAGGACAGTCCTGATACTCCTGATAACTTTGGTAAGTTAAGAATAGAGATGCCTGTCCAGGTCTTCATTCAGATACAAGGATAACCATTGACTCAGGTATTGGAACATGGGTCATCTCTTCCACCCAGGGCAGTACCTGCATAGAGGTCCCTTAAGTCCTTAATTTAAATGGACTCTAGCCAGTATAAAATACACCTGAATAGAGATCAGTCCTTTTCTAATCAGGGAAAGACTTCTTAATCTGAACCTTTTGAAAGTATTAAGTGGACTTCATCATGTTATTTCAAAACAAATTGTCAGTGATTGAGTTGTCATTTTGCTGTGCTGTTGTATTCTCACACTGGACAATTTTACTACTTTTAGTTCCAAAAACTTATACTAAGCTGGGATTTTTCAACATTTTTGCACCACCCGTAAGGAAAGAAAAGATAAATTAGTCTTCTGAATATCACAGAATTTCACATAAACCTGAAATTCATTTCCTATCTGGTGTCACTGTGCAAAGGACAGTAACAAAATGCTGTACTATTTCTGCTGTATATTTATCACTGCATGAGAAAAAGTCTTCAGAACTGAGGAAAGATTAAGAGGAATTACACATATAAAGAGACTAGTAAAACTTACAGTGCATTTAAATGGAGAGAAGGTGGGTGTTACATCTTTGTTCACAGCCCAGGGAAGTCAACATAAATCTTGTCACTATCTTCAGCTGGCTTTGGAAGACTGACAAGTTAACCACAGCTTCATGTAACGGAAAGGAAAATTAACCAAATAGCTTCTAGACATAAGTTAGACGCATCCAGCCACTCACATAATACTCAGAAGAGAACATTCATCTTTTCTATTTAGTTAACATGGAGTGTCATATTATTGATCCTTTAGATCATTGCTTTAGAAGAATTACTCTAAGAGTTTGTTTCTTTTTGCCTTCCTTTGAAAAGAGTAGTCTGATATTCTCAAGTGTATAATGATAACACATGTACACAACGTATTTTTATGCGTTTTGCCATTACGGAATTGATTTTTGTAAAGAGCTGGTTTGGGAGTAACTGTGCATCAGTTTTGAAATGTAGAGTATTTATCAGAGATCCTGATATAGTTTACTTTCATATATTTCAAGACACCGGACAGTAGTAATCTCTATCTCACAAAGGAATCTTCTTGACCATAATGTCATTCGTAAGTTTTTTAGCTGTATCAACATGCTATTAAATGGGATTTACAGCAGCTTTGAGACTGGATGCTTTCAAAGCTAGGTGGTTTGCATTTTTCTTCTCTGGAGTCTTTTGGAAACTCAGGTAGTCACTCTTTTAACAGCAAACATATCTGATCTCATTTAGGCTATTTTTTTCCTAGGTAGCTTTATCTGGTGACAAGGATCAAGAAGAAATTTTACACTTTATGAATACTACTCCCATTTTAGAGGGCTTCAGTTTTTCCATGTTTTTTCATGAGCTCTTGCTATGCACTGAATGTCAGGGTCTGATATGATTGGCCAGGAACAGATACAGAAAACAAGCCAGGGAATTCCTTATGATTGGTCAAATAGTTGCTGTAGAGCAAGAAATACAGCAAATTGCTACTTAAATTCTTTTTTATTATTTATAAGATGGGACTGTAGTGGAAGAATACAGATTGAATTCTTGACACTATAAGATGATCTCTTTTGGCTGACTCTCTCAAGGAATGAGAAGCCTTGCAGAAGGGGCTAGATAGACTAGAGTATTGGGCAATCATCAGTGGCATGAATGTTAACAACAAATGCCAGGTTCTGCACCTGGGGCAAAGTAATCCTGGACACAAGTATGGGAGAGGAGTAGCTGGAGAGCAGCTCTGCAGAAAGGAATCTGAGGTGCTGGCTGGCAATAAGCACAATTCAAGCAAAGAGGACAAACTGCATCCTGTGATAGGTCCAACACCATCAAGAAATTCATTTACAGTAATGACCTGTCTTTGAGAATTTAAGCAGAGAAAATGTATCTTCAGATAGAGGGTAAACCTTCAGATATAGGTCTTCATATAGAAACCTGAATCTGTATGACCCATTTTACTGGTATAGCTGAGGATATTCCTTTTTGGAGGTTTTCATAGGAAAGAAAGTAACAGGCATTGTCATCATATCATTCTGCTTCTGAAAATCTAGTCACCTAATGAAGTTCCCATTTACATGTGAATAAATATGGCTTTATATAGGAATATAGAGATATAGAAAGCATTAGAGATACAGTATGAGGCAAAAAGTACTAGGCAAAATAACATGACAAGAGTTGTCCTACTTCAGTGACATATGCACTGTAATATGACACAGCTTTTGAAATGTAAAGAGAAAATGCCTTTTCTTTGCACAAAAAAAAAAAAAAAAAA
>NDXB01021591.1:3511-23326 GCA_002631895.1 Agapornis roseicollis | reverse complement strand
AAAAAAAAAAAAAAAAAAAAAAGAAAAGAAAAAAAATCCTGACAATATTTATCCATTTTACCTGAATATGCTGAGACAGAGAAAAGCATCGACAAAGAGGTGAAGTAATGAGAGTCCAGGAACAAGCAGGTGTGTTATTTGGGCTCCCCACCTCAGCTATGCACCACATGTTCAGCTCTGACACGTGCACAAGCTGTTTACTGATATTGCACCAGATGACTCCACCACTTGTTTTCATGAAAGTAATTTGTTCAACTCAGTTACTGTAGTCAGCCACTAGATAGTTTAAATTACATATCATCTGTCTCTTATGCAAAGTTCTCACTTCATTTGTCTCTGATTGTTTCAGATGCCAATTTGTCTTGCAGAAGAGAACATAAAAGACATCAGACAGCATTTATCAAATACCACAATTTTTAGGTCTGATGATGGACAAATTGGACTCCCATTCTGAGACAAGACTGTCCTGTGACTTGTGAGCTCTACATTCATTTCTTGGACCTAATAATAATGGCTGATTGTACAGTTTGCATTTCAGGTTCTCCAAAGTATCTAAGGTTGTAACACTACCTCACTTCTTTTAGTTGAAAACTGATAAAAAGCAGAAGAATCTCAACTGCAAGATTAGAGAGGAATACACATTACATACTCATTTAGATCAAATTTTAATGTAGATGAGTAGGCATCATAATAAATAAATGTGCAGCGACATCACAACAGGCTGGTATTTATTTACCTAAGTAAGATAAGTATTCTTAAAAACAAGATAAGTTTTCTTAAAAACAATATTGTTGTTGATACAGGCCTACATATCTTTCTGGAAATTTAGTTCATAATACTAAGTAGTACTTACTGTCAGGGCAGAAATAAGTTCCTTTGCACAAACCATTTTCTTAGATGAATTACTTTTTGCCATTATTTAGGTAATTCAGCATTGTAACACACTATATTTATTCTTGTATTGGAGAACGGGCACACACAATTGTAGTTGTTTTTACCACAGAAATGCCAGAATAGCAATAAACAGTAAGTTTTCTGCTCTCTGGAGGAATTAATTTTCTTGACTCCAGAAGAAAAATCATAAACTACAAAGTATTTGTTGTCTTGGTATGAATTTTTCATGCCCTTGGATCACTGACCATGATGAATCTAGTTCAGGGAACAAGAGATCAATTGCTAAAAAGTGCCAGTAGAAGTGAGAAGCTCAGCAGACAAACTGATATCGATGGCAGAAGATCTGTCTGCTCCATGAAACACTGACTCATCTTTCACCAAACTCTTTAAACATGGTTATACCATTTTGAAACTGTTCACTTAACTTGCTCCAGTGAAACTATGAATATCAAGTACCTGTCTGGTAAGAATACTCTACCTGAATGCAAGCAAAGGAAAGTCATGCTGTCATCTACCTACATTCCTACATTTCTGGAAAACTTAGCTACCTTGTGATTAAAAATATTCGTTACAGTGATGTAGTTTGTGAGGATGCTTCTCATTTATGAGATCCTTAAAGGAATTTGCAATAACATACGTTTTGTAAAGTATTATTAAAAATCAAAGTTACCCACTGCAGACAAAATTAACACTCAAAATAACTGATTCACAGTTTTGTCATGGGTAGAAGTTGAATTGTTTCAGTTGGAATATAGATAAAAAGAAGATTTCAGGAAGCTAGCAATTGCTTACTGTTTGCCACACTGAAAATAAAGCTAACTTGCTTTAATAAAAGTGAAACATATCTGAAAGCTTCACCTCTGGGCATGTTGAAGGCTTCTGTATTAGAACAG
The DNA here is from genome assembly GCA_002631895.1 of Agapornis roseicollis. Classification (NCBI taxonomy): domain Eukaryota; kingdom Metazoa; phylum Chordata; class Aves; order Psittaciformes; family Psittacidae; genus Agapornis; species Agapornis roseicollis. Next base: position 21,539 of record NDXB01021591.1, on the reverse strand, counting down.
GGAACTCCAAAATTAAATTAATGAGTTTATATGAGCAAAAAGGAATTACATCTTTAAACTGGAACCTGAAAAAGGTTCACATACCTAGTAAATTAAGGTCTGAAGAAGATATACATGACGCTGAGCACCACATTACACATTTGCAGTTTAAAGAGGAGTATTATAGACAGTTTTAATAAAGAATAAAGATCTTCAAAGCAAATTTAAATAAAGCCATTATACGCACCTTACATGAAAAAGAGGCAACACTGATAAATCCTGCAATAATGGGAACTGGTACTGAATACCACAATTTATTGTGCTCAAGAACTCTCCACATCAATTACAACCACACTTACCCTCATTTGAATTCTGGCTATTTCCACCCATCCTTTGGCAACTAGTGGTCCCAATTGCCTAGTCACCCAGGCTTCTCTCAAACAGTGGAAACCATTAATTATCTAGGATTGTGCACCATTTTCCACCAACTGTAGGGAGCACCTACAGATCTAGATTCAAGTAACATTTTCAGTAGCTGAAATTAGGCAAGACTAATTTCAGCACCAGCACCTGAATTTCTCTCTGGATGCTTCTTTGACAAATCTCAGAGCTGCCTGAATCTTGAATAGTTAATTAGCTGCTTCATATTAAAGTCTATAAGGGTTTAAAATAAAACATTATTTTGTCTTCTGGAGTTTCAGTTTGGGAGGAATTCTTGGAGAAGAGGAACAATACTGGGCCCTGCTCAAAATAAGGCTAAGAATAAGCTGGCTGTGCCTCCCCATGTGCTCAGTAGATATTGAGGTAAGCATTAACAGTTTCCCTTCTGTTTGATGAGATAGACACTAAGTTTACTGATTTCTTAGTTTACCAAAATGTATAACAGATTCTCTTTCCTTGAATCATTATGTCTAGTTGTAACATGTTCATAAAATTTATCTTAGTGTTTATCACATTTGTCTTAATTTGCTTGTTAAGATGACACTGACTCTAAAGGAACTGATACATAAAGTTCAAAGGCCTTGTAACTTGGTACTGGTCATAGAACTATACTGCACATGATGATCCTTTGTGCCTTAAGTATCTACTGAGATGTATAATATGACAGCTTTCAAGAAGTGTTTTCCATTTGAAGATCAGAAGGCTTATTACATACAAAAGAAGAAAATTATCTCTGGTCTCATTTCACAGACGGGAAGCAGAGCAGAGAAATGAGGTGTACACTAGACCACAAAGTACAGAATCAAATATGGAAACCAGATAAAGGGCTAAGATTCTGGTTTTGAAAGCAAGTTTTTGCCATTAGATAATCAGTAGCAACCTGGCCCCATGCTCCAGTGTCAGGGGATTAAGAAATTTAGGCCAGGAAGATGTTTACATTTATCCATGTATTATGTTTCTAATATCCTTCTGGCTTCCAGTAGCATATTCATTAGCTGCCACAGTAAAAATATAAGTGAGTTGATTGCTACACATCATGCTGCTATAAATAATTTTTTATTTATTTACAAATAAATTATGAGATCCTTAATCACACAGATTTATATATTTAAAAACTGAAAATTAGAATCCAGCCACAGATTACGCTGGCTGTGGACTACTAGTTCACTCAAATTTTGTGTTTTTTTCAGTTCCCAACCCCCGACAAATAGATATGCAGTTTTTTGAAAGTGTGTATGAACCAAGACATTGACAGGAGAAATGACACAGATATACACAGCCTTGATTTATAGTCATATTACATTAGATCAGATGAAATAATTTTTAATTTTATCATTAGATTTTCACTGCAATTATGTCTATCAAATTAACACTGGAGACAGGAGGGACAAAACCTGATCTGTCTGTAATAACTGGTACTTCAGTCAGTCTTATCCACTATATGCATCAATACTGTCTGCTTGGATGGGTAAGAACCTTTGGGAACACCATTCATAAACGGCCATTCTCTGCCACATAGAGTACCTAAAGATTTGCCAAGAATCCTGATGAGGTCAAGAAACTACCAGGCCTTGAAAAATACCACCTGGGCATAGAGAACTACAGCCAGTATCACCCAACACATCCACTTAGTTGCCAACACCTATAATACATGCTTGGAGCAATGTAGAGATATTCAAGCCACTCCAGCCAATGAGCCGGCTTCATCAGCATCTCGGCTCAGATGCCTCTATACAAACGCCCTTAGCATGGGAAACAAGAGGAATTAGAGATGTGTGCATGTCTACAGGGGTATGATATAACAGGCATCACAGGAACATGGTGGGATGGCTCCTGTGACTGGAGTGTTGGAATGGAAGGTTACAGGCTCTTTAGAAAAGACAGGCCTGGTAGGCAGGGAAGGGGAATTGCTATTTATGTTAGGGATAGGCCGGAGAGTATGGAACTCTGCCTGGGGATGGGTGAGTAGTCAACAGAAAGTTTGAGTGTCAGGGTTAAAGGGAGAACAGCGATGGACATTACTGTGGGGATACGTTACAGACTGCCTGATCAAGAGGAATCTGTGGATGAAGCACCCTACAGACAGATAGGAACAGCCTCACGCTTGCAAACCCTTGTTCTCATGGGATACTTCAACCACTCTGATATCTGTTGCAGGGACTGTACAATCTGGCACAAGCAATCCAGCAGGTTCTTCAACTGCATGGCAAACAACTTCCTTCTGCAAGTAATAGAGGAGCTGAAAGGAAGAGGTGCCATGCTTGACCTTGTGCTCACCAACAGCACAGTTGGAAATAGGATGCTTCAGAGAAGACTTGGTTGTAGCAACCATGAGATGGTCAAATTCAAGATCCTCAGGACAGTGAGAAGAGTCTGCAGCAAGCTCACTGCCCTGGACTTCGAGAGAGCAGACTTTGGCCTTAATAAGGTTCCATGAGATATAGCCCTAGAGGGCAGGGGCGCCCCAAGACTGTTGGTTGATATTCAAGGACCAGCTACTGGAAGCTCAGGAGTGGTGCGTCCCAACTAGAAGGAAGTGCAGCAGGAGGGCCAGGAGACCTCCTTGGATGGATAAGAAGCTGCTGAGGAAACTCTGAAGGAAAAAAGCTTATAAAAGGTGGAAGGACAGGTGGCTGGGAAGAATACAGGGATCTGGTCTGGGAAGTTAGGGACCAGGTGAGGAAAGCTAAGGCCCAGTTAGAACTAAACTTGGCTAGGGATGTTAAAAATAACAGAAAGGGATTTTATAGGTACATAGTGAATAAAAGACAGACTAGGGACAACATAAGCCCCCTCCGGAAGCTATCAGGAGAACTGGCTACACAGGATTTGGAGAAGGCTGAGGTTCATAATGACTTCTTTGCCTCAGTCTTCACTGGCAAAGGCTCTGACTGCACCACCTGAGTCTTGGAAGGCAGATGCAGGGACTGTGAGAATGAAGACCTTGGACCCACTGTAGGACAGGATCTGGTTAGAGGCCACCTTAAGAACCTGAACATACACAAGTCCATGGGACCTGATGAAATCCATCTGCAGGTCATGAAGGAGCTGGTGAATGAAGTTGCTAAGCCACTGTCCATCATATTTGAAAAAGCATGGCAATCAGGTAAAGTTCCCAACGACTGGAAAAAGGCAAATATAAGCCCCATTTTTAACAAGGGGAAAACAGATGACCCACGGAATTACAGACCAGTCAGTCTCACCTCTGTGCCTGACAAAATCTTGGAGCAGATTCTCATGGAAGGCATGCTAAGGCACATGAAAAACAACCAGGTGCTTGGTGACAGCCAGCATGGCTTCACTAGGGGGAAATACTGCATGACCAATTTGGTGGCCTTCTATGATGGGGCTACGGAACTGCTGGACAGGGGTAGAGCAGTTGACGTCATCTACCTGGACTTGTGCAAAGCGTTTGACACTGTCCCACGCAACATCCTTGTCTCTTAAATTGGAGAGACATCAATTTGATAGGTGGACCACTCAGTGGATAAAGAACTGGTTGGATGGCCACACACAAAGAGTTGTGGTCAATGGCTCAGTGTCTGGCTGCATTTCAGTGACGACTGGTGTCCCCCAGGGATTGGTGTTGGGACCGGTCTTGTTTAACATCTTTCTCGCTGACATGAACGGTGGGATTCAGTGTGCCCTCAGCAAGTTTGCCAATGACACCAAGCTGTGTGGCTGGGTGGATACGCTGGAGGGAAGGAATGCCATCCAGAGGGGCCTTGACACGCTTGTGAGGTGGGCTGATGCCAACTTCATGAAGTTTAACCATGCCAAGTGCAGGGTCCTACACCTGGGTGGGAGCAATCCCAGGCACAGCTACAGGTTGAGCAAAGAGGAGATTCAGGGCAGCCCTGCGAAGAAGGACTTGGGGGTATTGGTTGATGAGAAAATGAACATGAGCTGGCTTCAGTGCGTTAACAGCCCAGAAAGCCAAGCGTACCCTTGGCTGCATCAAAAGGAGCGTGACCAGCAGGTCGAAGGAAGTAATCCAGCCCCTCTATTCTGCTCTCATGAGACCTCACTTGGAGTACTCTGTGCAGTTCTGGTGTTCTCAACATCAAATGGACTTAGAATTGTTGGAACAAGTCCAGAGGAGGGATTTGAGGATGACCAGGGCACTGGAGCACCTCCTGTATGAAGACAGGATGAGAAAATTGAGGCTGTTTAGCCTGGAGAAGGGAAGGCTGTGTGTAGACCTCATAGTAGCCTTTTGGTAACTGATGGGGCCCTATAAGGATGCTGGGGAGGGACTCTTCATTAGGAACTGTAGTGAGAGGACAAGGGGTAACAGGTTGAAACTTAAACAGGGGAAGTTTAGTTTGAATATAAATAGGATTTTCTCTACTGTTAGGGTGGTGAGGCACTGGAATGGGTTGCCTAGGGAGGTTGTGAATGCTCCATGCCTGGTGGTGTCCTAGGCCAGGTTGGACGAAGCCTTGGGTGGCATGGTTTATTGTGATGTTTCCCTGCCTATGGCAGGGGATTGAAACTAGATGATCTTAAAAGTGCTTTCCAACCCTAACTATTCTATGATTCTGTGATTCTCTGAGATGACCAGAGCTGCAGTATGAAGGCAGAATTGCTGCCCTGCTGTAATGTCTGTCCTGCATGGACCAAAACTGCCTGGGAGACTGATGCTGACCCATTCCTCCATCTCAGCTATGCTGCACTGTGCCTGCATTCTGCATGTGGGTGATACTGGCTCAGAGTCACTGAGGTGCAATAGGTCAACTGAATTGAATAGTCTTACACTTCAAAAGCAGCTTGGCTTCCCACATTGACTTTCAAATACTGTGCCATGCAGATGTCTTGGTTTAAACGTAGCCAGCAGCTCTAAGTGCAATGCTTGTGGATTTTTCAGTCTCGCTCCACTCCCCAGGTGGGTGGCAGGGAGGATCAGGAAAAATGTAGATTTCCATGTGTTGAGATAAGAACAGTTTAATAATGGAAACTACAATTAATTCTAACAATAACAATAGTAACATAATCATAGAATCCCAGACTAGTCTGGGTTGGAAGGGACCTTAAATCTCACCCAGTTCCAATCCCTGCAACAGGCAGAGACACCTTACACTACACCAAGTTGTTCCAAGCCCTGGGCAACCTGGCCTTGAATGCTGCCAAGTGTGGGGCAGCCACAGCCTCTTGGGCACCCTGTGCCGGCACCTCAGCACCCTCACAGGGAAGGAATAACAACAACAATAATGATAAAAGCAAATAGAGAGGAAAGCAGAAATCCTGCACCCCTCAAGAGGGGGGATAAATGAACACAAGTGAAGTGCAACTCAACTTCTCACCACCCGCCAACCAATACACAGACTGACTCAAGCAGTGATCTGCCCTTCTGGATAAATCCCCCCAGTTTCTGTCCTGGACATGATGTGCTATGATATGGAATACCCCTTTGGCTAGTTCGGGTCAAGTGTCCTGTTTCTGCTTCCTCTTGGCTTCTTGTGCCCCTCCTCACTGGAAGAGCATGAGAGACTGGACAGCTGTTGATCAGAGTAAGCACTACATTTCTCTCTTTCCCTTAGGAGAAGGGAGCCAGCAAGCAGCTCGGTGGGTGTTTGACTGTGGGCTGGAGTCAGTCCACCAAATTGCTTACACAAAGACTTATGTGTTAAACTTCTGAAACTTTTGTATAACCCAGCAACATTGATCCTGTTAGCTATTCTCCTTTATAATGTATCGAACCCGAAACATGCCGGACATTCTTTGTCCTTTGAATTATAACTTGCTATAATATTTCCTGGACATATGACTATTTGATATTATGAAACCTACATAAATTACCCCAGTAATTCATAAGCATTTCTCCCTCTCTGTTCCACCCCATTTAACCATGCACTTATAACCATTTTAATGCAGGCATTCGAGAGGATAGTGCTGAAAAGAGTCAAGGCATTGTTTGGTCATTTCAAAGAGATAGTGACAAATAAATGCAGATTTATTTTTTCAGCTGCATAATTTTTCCCAGTTTTTCCCCTCTCCACATACTCCAGTATGAGTAGCTTCCCAGTAAGAATCATTCATTGGACGAAACTCCCAGTACAAGAAAAAAAGTGCTGTCTTCCTTCTGCTCTATTGCTAAGGCCAAGCAAAGAGTCTGTGTTAAGCTGCTAGTTTTCTTTTCAATATGTGAAGCAACTCAGAACACAAAATTGCATTTCTATTATCTCTTCAGCTCTTCTTTTAAATATCGCAATGCTGACAGTAATCAGTGAGCTGAACAGACAGGACACAGAAGGTACTGAAGGAACAAATAAGGCCTATCCTATCTTAGTTTTCCAGTGCTAAAGTAAACAAACATGTATTTGGTTATCAGTTTAGCTAGAGATGGTTCTGAAAATAGGTGAGTTTTTAACACTGTGCCATTTTGGGAAACTCATCACATGCTAAACATTCTGAAATTAATGTGAATAAAGAAATGAGAAAAAATATACTAAAAAAATCAAATGGAAACAGAAAAACTATTTCACAGTAGACTATCAATCTAGGCCCTTCAACACTGCCACATTCCTGGTAAAATATTTCATTAGCGGAAAATAGAGTAAGTTCATGAGAAAGATAAAAAGAATTTTGAAAGATAGCATGAGCTCCACACACTGTACTAGCATAAACAGGTGGTATTTTACATTGCACACATTCCTCATAAATTCTACCATATGCTTGAAGAGAGTTTGCAAGAAAAAACGTGGGAGGAAGGAATTAGAACTCAGAAGCAAGTAACTCTATCACCAAACTGCTAATGATTTTTTAGCAACCTGTGATTCACTAAACCTGAAAAGAATTATTCATTGTATTTATCTCCTGCATTGAACTTGAACTGTGAGCCAGGGAAACCTTTAATTCCCTCAGGAATTTCATCACAGTGCAAGCTGGTATTCTGTCTACCTAGGTCATTTCCTGAACAATCGTGTCTACTACAGCCTATCTTATCTGTTCCCAATCCACATCCTGCTATTTGTTGTGACTAAGTTAACATCAGTGATGCCAAAGATATACCCAGGAGTTCCAACTCTGTGAGGTATTCATTGTCTGCAATTTTTAATTCATTTGAGATACTCAAGAGTTGGGAAAGGAACTGTTAAAAATGTTAAAAATTTCAACTTCTACATTTTTCCTGCTTACAGACAAGCAGAAATATACTTAATTCACAAGCTTATTCATGTCTTTGAATTATACCACTCTAAATTATCCCAATACACAAAACTGACCTAACCAATATCTGAAACTTAACATACTAATACTGATCCAGTAGACATATAGTGATGCTTTGGAAACATATTATGCAGCTTTGCAAATCAGTTTGATCCATAGGTCTTTGGGTTTCAATCATCAAATACTTCCGTTCTTGAAAGGCACTGTCGCTGTCAATCAGTAGAAGTGGTTATCTCACTGGGTTTTGCAGCACCTTCTAGAATTCTTTGAATAACATGTTGGCACTAGCAACTATTTTCGGTTAAGTGTGTGTTACTTTGCATTTAAATAAGTCTTACATGACCATGTTTCAATGACATGTGTATTTAAATCTGTTTGTAGTCATTGACATTTTGTTTTGTTTTTTCCTCCCACTGCCATTTGTCCACATTTGATTATAGGGAAGATAGCTGTTTGTTTACAGGCAAATGTGATGAGCAGTAGAAGTTAGGGAATGAGAGTGAAGGTAACAGCTGAGTCACGAAGAATAAGAGAAAACACATATAAATAAATAAATTTTTGTTTTGCATCTTGACATTTTTCCCAGCTCGAGCAAAACCAGAACTTTTTTTTCCCCCGGCTACTGAGTGAAATATATCTCTAGTACCACTGTAAGTCATTATTTTATTTGAGATTTTGGTGTGTGGACAGATCTAATTCTTCAAATTTTGACAAACACTGGGCCTCCCACTGGTTTCACTAGGTGCTGGATATTGCTAAGGCAGGGACCCACAAACTCCTCTGTGTCCTGGAAGACTATCAGAACATCACAAAGGAGAAGCACCGCTTTGTCTAGCACCCCATAAATTTATATTAATGTTAGATTTACACAACCATGTCTATGGCTGAACAAGCTTTTACAGCACATGAAGTGCTGGGAAAAAAGAGCCAAGAAGATTTGTGCTGCTGTCTCTCCAGCTTCATTTTCTAGAAAGCCAGTGTCCTGGGTTCAGCAGTTGCAGTCAGTTTTACTTCTCTTTAGTAGCTGTGTTTTGACTTAACCCGGGATCAAGGTTGATAAGGCTGATGTTTTTGGTTGTTGCTGAGCGATGTTTGCCCTGACCAAGGACTTTGTGAGCCTCAAGCTCTGCAGGGGAGGAGGGGAAGCCAGGAGGAAGGAGGGACAGGACTGTACTGACAGGACCAAACTGACCAAAGAGGTATTCCATACCATAGCACGTCATCCCAGGATGTAACTGGGGGGGTTCCAGAAGGCCTAGCTCTTGGGGTGGTTGGAAGAGGTGGTCAGTCAGCACTCGGTTGGTGGGGTGTCGTGAGTTATCTCTTGTGGTTGATGGGATGCTGTATTCTTTTCCTTTATCATTATTATTATTGGTGGTAGTAGTAGTCATTTGTGTTATACCTTAGTTACTAAACTGTTCTTATCTCAACCTGTGGAAGGTGCATTCTTTTGATTCTCCCCCCATCTCTCCAGAAGCAGGGGAGGGCAAGAAGGGGGGCTGAGTGAGTGAACAAGCTGCATGGTTGGTTGGGTTTAAACCATGACAGCCAGTCAGAGAGAATCATGGGACAGTGAGTCACAGAGGCAGCAGAATGATTTAGTAACACTAATTCTGCGTACTTTTTGGCCACCAACACCTGCAGAAGATTTTGGGGTATAACCAAGGCCCAGGAGCATCTAGTAGGATAAGCACAATAAAAAGACAGCATCTGAAACCAATGTTCTTTGAGCACAGGAACTGCTATCCATCCTCTCAATCCTTTTGCATTGCTTTTACCCATCTTTGTGTAGCTTTTACATTTTCTCAGTCTTTTTCCTATGCCTCTTTTTTAATTCTGATTTCTTGTTCACTGTTCTTAGTTGTCCATCTCTGTTAGATTTCCCCATCCCACAGCTCTGTTTGTTCCTTCTGTATCTTCTGGCTTGTTTTTTGTTGAAACACTTCTCCACCCTCAAATATCACAATTGTTATTTTGAGCATTTAACCTGAAAAAAAGTGGGAGCTTACGATTTGCTGCTTCCTGTAGTGTCAGGCATTTAATTACTTTGAAGTATCTTGGCCGATTTTCATGGAGGAAAGATTTTTTTAAATGAGTCTTTTGGCTTGCATTGTTAAAACAGATCAGTTAACAGATTAACCACTGAGACAGAAACTATGATGAAAATTTACAGCTATTATTATGACACTGGAAAATCCATTGAAACTGCTATAAGTGAAAGAAAAGCATAGGAAACCAGGTTTCCATAGCTCATGACGGGGCTCCTTGATGACTATGATAGATTGCTCTTTCTTCTCCTCTATTCCCAGTAGAGAAATAAAGTGTCTTTAGAGCATATCTACAAACGTAAAGAGACCCCCTGAGGCCCAGAAATACATTCTCTGGCTGTATGCAGTGGCATATAGCATATGAAACAGACCTCTGGTACAGTGTGTGCTATGAGTGAGCAGATGACCCTGTCACCAAGTAAGATTATTACTGTGTAGAAAATGTCTAATAATTATTTTGTATTTAAATTGGAAAAGGAACATGCTTTCTGTTTAAGAAAGTTCCAGACAAGAGTTTAGAAAAGGGAAAACTTTACAGCCTGCATGGCATTCTGGCATATTTAGGAAGGCAGAGGTCTGCTGATTTGAAACAATCAAGAATTTGACAACACCTGGATTTGGTTTTGAACAATCTGAGTGAAAATCTGAAACAATGGTATGTATTTTGCAAGCAGCTAAAGAGATATTTCTGTAAAGACACTGCAGATCCTCTTCAGAAAGCAACAGTTCAGTTTAACACAACAAACTGTCATGCAGGTTGTAGGCTAGCAAAGTCACTAAAGAAATCACAGGATCTGGTAGTATGAATTTCAGCTATGGCTCCTTAATTTTGTGCATGTGAAAATGCACAAGAACTTCAGAATTAGAAAATGCATAACACTGCAGTGAGATTGCAAGGAAAGAAATTGAACAACAGCTCTTCTCATGACTGTAGTCAGCGTGAGCTGAAGAAATACATGCCTCCATCTCTCAGCATATTACAGCTTTTACTTTGTAGGAGCTTATGAAGTTAACAACAATTTGTGGATCCATCCTTGAGACCCTGAAGTAACTAGTTTAGTTCTTGTTTTTTATCTGGATGAAAAGCTAAACTACTGCTTTATAACAGGTAAATGCGTCGAGAACATAAGTCTTTTGGAGGCCAGAATAACAATTGCCCAACTTGCCAACCCCTGACATACCCCAGACACACGTTTCTTCTGGGTATTTTCCACACAACTTGAAACAAAGTTGGTTCTAGCCAGTGTCCCCTCTGGGATTCAGTCAGTGACAGGTAATGCATTAGCAAATCACTATAACTTGCAGCACAGTGTCTTTCGAAGACAGCAAGATCTCTGAAACGGTGACCCTGTCCAATGCTTTGGTAACATTCAATACCTGTCAGTGGAGCTGTGTGAGCATCGTGAGTTTTCTAGCTTCTAGGAAAGCAAATCAGAAAGGCTTACAAGCATAAAGGAGAATAGTCAAAGCCAACAAACAAATTAAGTGGAAAAGGAGTGGAAGGAAGTAAACTGGGAAGTATGGAAGGAGAAGAGTTGAAAGCGGCAGCTGAAGGGGGGAAAAAAATCTTTCCTAATTGTGCTTTCAAGAATGACCCTAATGGATTTAGTCTCATCCAAATTCTAGCAGATAGCATGTGCCGAAAATACTGCAGATGGCTTAGCATAACAGCAGGGATGGCTTGGAAAGCAAACAGTTCCTGTGGCTGCCTCAACAGATTGTTTACAGCAAAGATACTGACAATGCCCAGTCATCGTCATGAAACAGTGCTTGTTCCCTTATTTGAGAATTCAATCTGGGCTTTTCAAATGGCAGATTTGTGTGTGGTTGAAAACAGGAGGGTCCTTGATAGTTCAATTCCTGTTACTGAGGAGCAGCCTAGACAGTGTCTTGACTCTAATAGCAAGCAGTATGAATGGGAAAAGTCGAGCAGTATACATCTCAGTGAAAAGTGAAGTCCCCCTGCAGTAAGTCTCACCATGAAAATCAAGTTCACTGATATAATCTTCCATGAGTTCTGATCTCTTCACATCGTTCATTCAGAAGAGGTTTAGAGGAAGGTCCCAAACCAGTGAATCCCATTTCCATCAGCAGAACAGAGAATAGGTTTTTTTGCAGGTGGTGTGCTAATACATCTACTGACCTTCCATCTGCACCAGTACCCAATACATACATCAGGTGGCCATTACTTCTAGGGTGTCACCTCAGCATGTTTCCAGTTATACGAGAGCCTTTATTCTCTTTGGGATGCAGTTTAGCATGAGGCTAACTGACTTTTTTAAATGACACGAAAGACTTTCTGGTACACAACAGACAAGTGCATTCTTGAGACAAGCCTTAGGACCTCTGTTAAGCAGTCTGAACAAAAAGATATTGGTTACACACATTATTAATGTAATATCAGCCACAAGTCCTGGTGAGTTTTACTACATTTTTTGATTTTGAAGATGACGAAATTTCTTCACTATTAGCAAGTTGGAAGACTAACTGCTTTTTCTGTTCCGGAATATTTGCTCATTAATGCTCCATCTCTATAATGTAGTCTTCTATCTTGAAGCCAATTAGATCAATAAAACTTTCACTAACCTGTTCCTTTCCAAGACTATTCCACAATCTTCTTTATCTTACTTCTGGACATATGGTTAAAAATATGTGCTGCTCTTATTGACCAACGGTCTGAAGATCTCATACACCTGTAATTCTACATGTTCTAATTCTGATTTTACCACTTCACTGATTACTCTCCGTTAAGAATTCTGACCCCTTTCCTCCTCAAAGTTTGGAAAACATGCCTTCTTTTCCTGATATTCATTACCTTCAAAAATGGTGAATTTGCTGAAGTGGCACAAACTGTGAACATCCCACTTACTAGCCTTTTCCAAGTGGGTGATCATCATCTGGATGTTATGATGAGAGCTGGACAGATCAACCTATTCACATTACAGCTTCATCCAGCCCCTTTTACATTAAATCACTGTATATGTATAAAAGTTTCATGATAAAGAGTTGCAGACTATTAGATGACAGAGTTATTTGAACATAGCTGTGGTCATTTGTCATCATAAATCACTGAATCAGCCCTTCTATCATTTGTGTTGGTCTTTTATGAACTCTCTCCTATTTATTAGATGGCTTCTGGTGCTGAAGAAACCAGAACTGCAGGCAGCTTTCTCAGTTGCCAACTGGTATCTCATATGCAGAAATCATCCTGTTAAATGCAGGAGCTCTAACTGAATCCCCCACCCCTCCAGCCATTGAATTATGTGATCTAGCAAAATAATGAAAACATCTTTAACTCATTTACCCAAGGCAAATAATTCTGGCCCCAAGGTCTGCCTGTAGTAAAGAAAATTAATGAATAAGCGTGTTTAATCCTTTCAAGTAGATAGCAAACACACTTGAAGATAAATGAGGAATATTGAATACAGGTCCAGAATTATTTGAATCATCAGCTTCAGTGGTCACAACCCAGAAAAATACTTCCAAAATAGGTTAACACATATAGAAATACAGAATTCAGGTCATCACTAAATATACGATAGCACAGGTAATTGCGTTAAGCGAATGTGCAAGTACTTTAAGGGTTAGTGTGGATATTTCTCTCTATGTGACTTCTGTGAACTATACCTGAACAAAAGAATTCATTATTCTCAGAGGAACAAAAAAGGACTGTCAAGAGGAAATCAGTAAGCAATATTGCTTTTAGTAAGACCACTGATAGAATAGCATGCGCATTTTTGGAAATCATATTCAGAAAATGACATGGAAATACTAGGGTATTCAAATTAAGGAAGCAAAATGTTCTCAGCAAGAAAAACTTCTGCAAGTGAGGTTTCAGATGCTCAATGTATTGAACAGAAATAAGGTCAAGGTGTGAACTAAAGACTGTCTATAGGTATTAACTTATGGGAAAATAAGAGAATAGAGCTTTTAAAAGTTGCTAAAAAAGAAGTGATAAGATAAAATTGCTAGAAGTTGTAACTACATACAGTTGAGCTTGAAACATATTCAGTAACCTAGCTGTGAAGATAACTGAAAAATAAGAACAGTTCTCTTATCAAAGATCACAAATATATAAAAATTACATTGTTCAGCCTGGAGAACAGAAGGCTTCAGGGACACCTTATTGTGGTCTTCCAGTTCTTAAAAGGGGCCTGTAAGAAAGACGGGGAAAGACTTTTTATCAGGGCCTGCTGCAACAGGACAAGGGTTGATGACTTTAAACTAAAAAAGTGGAGATTTAGGCTGGATGTGAGGAAAAAGTTCTTCACAATGCAAATGGCAGAACACTGCACAGGTTGCCCACTGCACAGGGAGGTGGTGGATGCCCCATCCCTGGAGACATTCAAGGCCACGCTGATGTGGTTCTGAGCAACCTGATATAGCTGAATGTGTCCCTGCTCATTGCAAAGGGATTGAAAGGGATTGGACTAGACTACCTTTGAAGGCTCCTTCCAACCTAAATATCAGAACTCTGCACTTATAAAGTCTCTGGTGATTAATCTGATCTATGGGAAAAGACAGAAGCTGCTCATGCCCAAAGATGCATTTCTGTAGAAATATGGCATTTGTTCAACATTGACCAAAAAAAAAAAAAAGTCAATCAATAAACATTCCTCCCCTGACCAAACTAGACTGAGAAATACAGTTCACTTCTCTACAATACTCCTCCTCTAACAACCCTAATAGAATCTGTTCTTGATTTGACAATCCCTTCAATATTTTTAGGGTGGCAACAAATAAAATGGTAATCAAATCAGTCTGAGAAATAAATCTTGAAAAATACACATTTCTTCTAAAACAAAAACAAACTTACTAGCAACAAATATTTATTATTTTTTTAGTAATTCCTCTTCTTATCTGAAATGCAACAGGTGACATTAAAATTACTTTGCATCTATGATATACCCATTCTATAATTAACCATGTAATTCCATTTACTAGGAACAGTAGATATCTTCACCCATAAACAAATCTAATTGAACTAGCATTAGGGGAAAAAAAACCCAAACAATGAAACAAGAATAGCAATTTCATTCGGCTAAGAAGAGTTAGATTACAGTGCAATCTGTTCAGCATTTGAAAGATGCCTGAGTAATAACTATTTTTTATTAAACAGAGTGTCTGGTTTTATTCAGTTGTACAGGTACATCAATTTATTCTTTTTAGTAGCCTCTGCACAACCCCTCAGCTAATTATTACTAATGTTTTGCAGAATATTCAGCAGTTAATTATTGTTATTAGTGTAATTAGTTTGCTAAATATAAGCCAGCATTGCATGGTCTCAGGATTTAGAAGGTCTTTGTGTACATTTTTTGTAACACTGAAAAATAGAGCCAAAACCAGAGGTCTGAGCTGCAACATACTAGAGACCATGAGAGTGCTTGGTTAACTGTCCTGATGCAGATCTCTGAAGGTATTTATAAGGTATATAAGCAAAACATCTTTTAAAACCAGTAGGAGTCTTAGGGTTTAAAACCTACATCAGGCAAACTGAAGTAGGATTGAGCAGTACTGTCTGAGTTCTTGGAACTTCTGAGCCTAAATCTTAGAAATGTGTAATTCCAGTTTGGATTATATTCAAATGAGAGTCAGTAAAAATTTACTTTTAAGTCACTTCACTTTAATTCCTGGTTCTAGCCTAATTTCGGCCTGTACTTGCAGGAGAGTGCATGGCTATTCTTGATATCTGACACAACCTACACAAAGAAATAAATCAGCATATTGCTCTGAAAATAAGAAAATTTTATTTTCAGAAGCCTTAGAATGTATAACTCATTTTAAGTTGGGACTGTTCAGCCTGGAGAAGAGAAGGCTGTGTGGAGACCTCCCAACAGCCTTCCAGTATCTGAAGGGGGCATATAAGAACGCTGGGGAGGGACTCTTCATTAGGGACTGTAGTGATAGGACAAGGGGTAATGGATTCAAACTTAAACAGGAGAGGTTTAGATTGGATATAAAGAAGAAATTCTTTCCTGTTAGGGGCGTGAGGTGCTGGAATGGGTTGCCCAAGAAAGTTGTGAGTGCTCCATCCCTGGCAGTGTTCAAGACCAGGTTGGACGAAGCCTTGGGTGGCATGATTTAGTGCAGGGTGTCACAGCTTATGGCAGGGGAGTTGGAACTAGATCATCTTAAGGTCCTTTCCAACCCTAACTATTCTATGATTCTATGATTCTACAATTACAATACAGAAATCAACTGTTAGAAATACATACAGCTTTGCACATTTAATTACACTGAACTCTTTTCGGGGTGGTGCATCTTCCCCCCTATCAAATAGTGGCAGAGATTTACTTGTTTGCCACCGATTATGAAATGTGGGAACCCTAATGTAACAATTTTTAAACTATTTGCAGTTTAAACATAATTACTCTGAATGTGGTAGGTATCAGGCTTGGATGTGGTGACTATCTTCTATTACCAATTCTTACAAAATTTCTACTACACTGAATAATCCAAATAACAGGAGGTTGGCTGTCCTCCTGCCATCTCAGAGAACGTAACTCAAGAGATAAAAGAAAGCAAATATTCTATGAGCAGCAACATCAAAAAAAATCCACCTTTGGTGCCCTCTTCCTCGTTTCTCCCTGTTCACACATATGGTTACAACACTTGGCCCCTTGTAATGAGCACATAATTTTGAGTGCAAAGACCTCCATACATGCAGTCTGAAGTGGAGCAGTAAGAAGAGCACAAGAGAGTGGGAAGGCAAAAGAAGTATTTTAACATTTCTGCAGCTTGTTTCCTAAGAAAAACTCCAAATCAGGATTATTTAATATTGAACAAAATGAGGCTTTCATCAGAGAGAGGTTTCCCACTCAGCAACTCACCAAAGATGCTAAAGCTTTTATCATGACTTTAAAAGCAAAGACAGTGAGAAAAGAAGGGGAAAGAAGCCAGGATATTATCATTATATCATCCCATACATCACTTATCTGCCAAGTATAAACTGGTAATTGAAATTCTGGGGGTTTTAATCTCTGATCTTTATTCTACATAATACTTTATATTCTGAAACTTCTTCTATGGTTAAATTCATGACTTACTCAACTGACGGGAGATAGCCTTTATTGACAGATGTGCCACTGAAGTTGAAGTCAAACATAACAAGGAAACAGATACCGAAAGGAAATCATATCCACTCTGAGTAATTATTTGTTTTCTGCATCTATACCTTGTCTTGCTGTTTGAATGGGAAATAAACTTGTGTGAGCTACATAATTATTACAGTTTAGTTTCACAGCTTACTTATCCTGCAATTTCTTTTAAATCTAGCCTGGATATATGGTATAATCCTTTTTCTGTTGTCTGTTTTCTTCTTCCCTTTTTCTTTTGAATTTACACAAGATGTAATCAAATGCTTGCTGCATGGCCAGCTCAATACACTGGCCTCTAAGACAAACACTGCTCGTTCAGCAAAGTCTTTTCAAAAACAGAGAATGCTAGTGTCGGTGAGAATAAATCAAAAGTGATAATATCGGAGAAAAAGAAAGCATTGTCTGGAGAAAATAATGACTCCTCTGAAGAGATACCATTGTCAGACACTAGCATGTCTTGCCAGCACTGGATGGTAATATTAAAATATGCTGCAAATCTACCTTATCACCTGGAGTGAAACTCAGACATGCATTTTGTAACTGTCCGGGAAGGAGAGGAGACTAACACCAGCTAAGCAACAGTGCCACTCAGCAAAAAACTCAAAAGGAGATACGGAGAAGGAAAGAGAGTCACTGCATGCATCCCCCAACTCTGCACTATACAGCTGACTTACTTTTCAGTTAGTTCCATCCTGCCTGAGCACAAGGACAGGCAGGCCAACAAGTTATATCCACACTGTTCATCACACCATCACCCCTCACCAAGCGTCAGAGGGATATGACCGCTTTCTGCCAAACTAACAGCAGCAAGCTCCTCATTGAAGCCAAGGTTAATTTTACAGAACCATCCAATTAAAAGGCTTATAACATTTCAGTCTGCAATAAATTAAGCTGACTCACTGTCCCAGTCATGAACTGTTATAAAACAAGTCTTTTATCCAAGCCATGTGCAAGAAAACAAGGAACGAAACCCCTCATTAAACAATGCTCTTGCTCTGTGAACTTTAGACTCCCAATTCACCCCTCTTCCCCAAATACGCTGTTGCCAAAACTTACCGCTTTTGCCAACTCCCCCAGCTCCTAGCATCACCACCTTGTACTCTCTGGAGCCTGCTGAAGAATTGCTGGAGGAGCTGATAATTTCGTTTTCTAGCTCCATCTTGCACGAGACAGAGGAAGGGAGCAAAAGGGAAGAAAAAGCAACTGCCAGGTGCTTTCTCTGATCTTAAACAACTATAAAAGCTGTGTTAGAGAAAAAAAAAAAAAAAAAAACAGCGCCAGAAAGAAAAAAAAAAA